>JACXGI010001930.1:29785-66854 GCA_016801175.1 Esox masquinongy | reverse complement strand
CCTGTGGGAAATATGCCAAATAAATGACTAAATTGATTAAAAGCATATTAAATTGCCTAATATTGTGTGACCTATATAATATGTTGCCAAGAAAACAGCGAGCCTCCGCTCGCTCTTACAGTAATTATTGATTTTTTTGGTTGTGTAACTAAGCATAACGAGGTTTCAACGGTTATGCAATGGGACAACATATATTTATATCCATACATTTTAATGCGCATTATCTAATTAGGAAATACGGTTGAAAATGACTAAATTCGACTTACAATACTAGCCAAAATATTTTACACATGCTCAGGTCTTTTTCTTTTGTTGATCAGAGTTGATGCGACAAATAAGCGACTGAAATGCCTTTGTCTAATAATAATGTTGCGAATTTAGGCTACATTATTGTGCATTGCAAAACAATTCCAAACTAGGTTTAAACATAATGAAATTAAGAAGCACTGAACCACTGAAGTGCCTCTTGGTCAAATGTCCTTCTTCCGGCGATGAAATGCAACACCCTCCCATTCAAACAGTCATGGGTCAAAATGACCCCTGACGGCGCTTCTAGTAGGTGTGAATGGCTCAGCACTTCTAGTGTTAACTTCCACATGTAGCTTAGATATTGGTTGGATAAAATGTGTGCATAAAACAAAGGGTTCTGTCCCAAAAGTGCAATTAAAATGTCAGTGCAATTATGCAGTTAGTTACTTTCAGCTTTGTTTATCAGTTGGTACCCCTTTAGTTCACTACTCTAAACATAGCGTGCCGCAAAATCTATGCCAATCTTTAAAAAAATGATCTAATGGTAATGATATAGGGTTTCCTGCTTATATGGCCATGGCTGGTTAGTCAGGGCATGAAATAAAATGAATGAGATCAAGGGAGTGGTTGAGACCTAGACCTCTAGTCTGGGTCTCTGTAGTGAAAGTTGTTTTCTGGAAACTTACACCATGTGTTATTCATGGCTGGTTTTCATTATATTTAATTATGAATGACGAGACCAAAGGCATTGAAGGAGTCAGGATCGATACACAACATTAAAAATCAAAATGAAGCGTGGAGTCATGAGATAATGTGAATAATGCATGCAGGCAATTGATGGAAATTAATTTGTCACCCCTGGAATCTTACTGTATCAGCAGCAGGAAAATACCTTTAGACAGAGAGAGGAGGGGAGGTAAGATGGGAGGACATTTTCTAATTACTTGCTGTCTGACTGGCATATTAGGTTTGTTTCTCTCTATTCTCTCCATGCACTTTACCTGTAGTTCTCTTTCTCTAGTTCTTTCTGCCTCTCTCTATCTCCTTTTTTTGTGATCAATAAGTTGTAATTAAAGGCATTGAGGATGCAGCTTCTTGAATGATCTGTGTTCTTTAGCAGGGGGAGGGAGGCTGGTTCTTCTAACAGTGGAAGATCTGCAAAGGGAGGTTGTCTGTCTCCTGAAAGAGTAGAGTGAACATCAGAGGGAGGGTGTCTGCTTCCTGTAACAGCAGAGGGAACAGCAGAGGGTTGCAGTCTCCTGTAACAGTAGAGGGGGCAGCAGAGGGAGGTTGTATATCTCCCGTGACAGCAGAGGGAACGGCAGAGAGTCTGTCTTCAGTAACAGCAGAGAGAATGGCAGAGGGAGGGTGGCGGTCTCCTGTAACAGCAGAGGACTTTTTCCTGTAACAGTAGAGGGAATAGCGAAGGGAGGGTGGCAGTCTGATATAATGGCAGAGGGAGGGTGGCAGTCTCCTGTAACAGCTAAGGAAACAGCAGAGGGAGGGTCGAGGTCTCCTGTAACAGCTAAGGAAACAGCAGCGGGAGGGTCGAGGTCTCCTGTGGCAGTAAAGGGAACAGCAGAGGGAATGGCCGAGGGAGGGTGGCGGTCTCTTGTAACAGCTAAGGAAACAGCAGAGGGAGGGTCGAGGTCTCCTGTAACAGCTAAGGAAACAGCAGAGGGAGGGTCGAGGTCTCCTGTGGCAGTAAAGGGAACAGCAGAGGGAATGGCCGAGGGAGGGTGACGGTCTCCTGTAACACTCTGATAGCCTTCAGTACCTCCTCTGAATTATACATGAAAACAAGTCACTTCCCCATCACTAAACCTCAGATCCCACCAAGACACCCAGCCACAGACCATACAAGCCAGCACTGTCATGTACAGTATGTGCCTGGCGTTTACAGAAAAGGATCAACACAACAGGTTCCAATGAACAGCTCTGTCTTTTAGAGGTCTGAATGTAAGCTTTTGATTCAACGACTGAGTTTCCCCACTGTCAGTGAAATAAAGAATTTGGTCCCCCAAAACGAACATACCCTTACATTTTTGGGGCAATTTGAATTGGTTCAAACATTTTTAAGTAAAGGAAACCCAAATTATATAAGGGTAGGGCCGCTTACAAAAAAAATATAAATATTTGCCAGTTAAGTTCCTGTTAGACTCATGAAGCTTGTGTCTTGCGGAATGACTACCAATGGTAATCCTGGGCAAGGCCGGCTGTTGCCTTTTTGGCCCGTAGTAAGTTATGGTAAGGCATCTCCCAATCTACCATCTAAATAATAATAATTAGGTTTGAGGCCTACTGCAGGTTGGGTTCCCAGAGCGCTATCAGAAATAAGGTTCTGACTAACCCTGCTGTGCGGGGTGAGAAATGTGGGAGAAACAAAATATTAATAGGAAACTATCAATATCACCAATGTTTATTTTACGTCTCGAAAAATTATTCGCCACATTCACAGACCCCCTGGCGCCACCCTCTGGACCCCGAGGGAGCCTCGGACCTCAGTTTGAAAAGCCCTCCTCTAACCAACATCATTCCCTTAAAAATAAGTCGGCTCAGGGAAAAAAAAAAAGTTTGTTTCCCCAATTTGCCACCCAGCCCCTGGGAGATGCAATTCAATTTCCCACCCAGACATACGCTGCAAGGCAGGATGGGAAGGAAGGTCAGTAAAGACCTAGCAGGTTCAGAACCGTTATGCTGGGATAGACAGGTAATTCAATGGGATAAATTGATTGCTGGACAGACATAACTTTTTCTGTCAGTCCCTGTATCCTTGGCTGCAAAGAGTGGGAGAGAGAAAGAGAGAGATAGGGAGAGTGTGCTAAATGTTGTCCTAGCCGTGCCCTATCTTCTGCACACTGAACCCGTCTATCTCTGACACAGCATATTGCTGAGCAGCCTGTCTCTGACCGATCAAAGGACTGACTCCTGGACTAATAAACACTGCTAAAGCCGGGAAATGTATTTTTTTTTTTTTTTTAGGTCAAACTCCCATAAATCTGGACCTCATGCGTTTTTCAGTGTCCTAATGTTTGGGTAATGGTTGTCAACAAACTGCATTGTAACTCTACATGTATACACAACCATTCTAAGATGATTGGGAGCTATGTTACTCGAAGTGATTTTTGCGTGTCGTTGTGCTTGGATAACACTGAACTCCTTATTGGTTATTACATCGTTGCACTAATACGCAGAGAATAGCTAGAGTTGTTTCATCTATATCCTTATTAGCTAAAACCACATGCCTGGAGGGCTGTATCCTGAGTAATGATCATGAACACATAATTTCAATGTAGCTTATTATTCTGTTATTACCTAGTTTTTATCAAGTAATAGTTATAGCTCTGTAGTTTGAATACATCCCATGGATCAGCAGTATATTGAGTGATGGCTCTATTGAACCTCCCCAGAGTAGGCATTCCAGCCAGCAATGGAGTAGTAAATCTTTTTTTTTCCCGCTCTTCTCCCTTGCTTGGCTTGCTCTTAGGCCTGCCCATCGTGGACAGATAATCCATTTGTGCTAATTTCATGTTTCTGCCTTCTCACTTCCTCTGCTGAATAAGTCATTCCACATGTCTTTCTTTCTCTGTTCTCTCTCTCTCCCTCTCTATCTCTCCATACTTTCCCCTGCTACCTTTTTACCCAGTGCTGTAGTCTGCATTTCAGCTTTTTATCATCAGCAGTTTTCATTAGTGTATTCCGAAGACCACAAACCTACAGAATGGGTTATCAGTTATACATTAGTCTAAATAGTGGTCAATAACCCATCTGGGGCAACATTAACACTGATACAATAAAATCACCCAGGTGGGATTTCATTATTAATGACGGCTCCGGTTTTGTGCACAAAAACCGCACAAGTTAGCTATCAATTTGTTTGTGTGACCCTGTGGGTACGTGTGTGTGTCCATGTGGGTGTTTGCATGCGTGTGCACGAGCATGTGTTGTTACTTATCATATTGTCGGTGTCCTCTATTTAGTGCTGACAATTAGCGGGTAATGCATATCCTGTCTACGTCTGAGGTGACTCATCAACGAGGATTCTGGGTGAGGCTTGGGGATGATGCGTAATCACACACCCAATTGGTTTTGTCACCTCATTTATCATCCCGTCATCTCCCCGTCCGCAAACACAATTTCCCTATGTCAGCTTGGCGTAGGAAACAATTAAATATGTACAAATACACACTTAACCAAGACATTGTGCAAGGTGCCGATGTAACGCAATCCTTCTTTGGGGAGGAAAAAAATGGAGCGCGATGGAGGGTGGAGAGTAAAAAAGAGGGATGGGGAGAGGGGGAGAGGAAGAGAGGGATGGGGAGAGGAGAGGAAGATATTTGGTGTGTGCAGGAAGCGGTTGCCCCCTGTCATTTAAGCAGCGTGGATCCTCCTCTTCGGGGGTGAAGGATTTACCTTCTTACCTGTGATACTCTCTCTGGGGTTGGCCTGCTGTGGGCCAGATTAATATCCACCACTGTGATTGATAGTGCTCAAGTCGTCAGTCTCTCTCACAAGCAAACACTCTGTTTTTCTCTCTCTATCTGCCTCTCTCTCTGTTTCTCTCTTTCAACCGGTACATCAACCTTGACTCTTCTGAATCCAGTGGGCCGGTTTCACTGGTGATTTCACCCTGTGCTGTGGTTGCTTTGATCTTTCTCTGTTTTAGCCTCGCTCCTGACTTCTTGGCTCTGTCAGCTAGACTCTGGGCTCCAAACAAACCTTTCACATTGAACCAGGGAGGATTTTCATAATCCTTTTTTCTTTTTTTATACAGTACCTGGAACCTATTTGAGTTGAAGGTTCTGAAGCTATCCGTGTTAGATACGAGGTGAGATGGATCAGATGAAGTGGGTGTATGCAGACACCAGACTTTGAGTGTGAGGTGAATATTATGAGGGGCTGATAATCCATTGTGCAAACTCAGATAGACACGAGAGAGCCTCTGTGTTGTTGTTTTCCGTCATCTACAGCCATGGCTAGAGAAGCAGAGAAGTTATACAATAAGCCTCTGATGGAAACAGTTGACAAGGAGCATCACTCTCTGTGATAAAGTCTGGCAGGTGGTTCCTCTGTGTATGTATATGTGTGTGTGCGTGTGTGTGTGTGCATCAGCCCAGTTACTGCCTGTCTTCCAGGTACGGTTTATTACAAGGCCTCAACAAGTAGCAAACGGCTCCATCTCCTCAAACACACACACACACACACACACAGCTATTGGTCTGTCTTCCAGCCCATTCTCTAACAATCCATTCTCAATCTCTGTCTGTGCGGTTGTTACATCCTCCCTCCCTCTGTTCCCTCTGTTCCGTCTCTCTCTCTCTTTCTCCCTCCCTACCTCCTTCCCTCCCACCTCCCTATCTCCACACAATAATGGAAGCAAAGCGCTTTTGCCAGTTTACAAATAACGACACCTCCACAGGCTCACTCGTGCCATTCAACAACACTGACTCACACAGACTTTGCTTTTCAATATCCAGATCTGCTTGTGTACGATATGTGTGTATCTGGGGGAAGAGGCTTTAATAGCGTACTGAAGCTGGCATCCACATCCCCGGCTCTCTAATTGGATATTCCCTGCATGGAAACCTCCTGAAGCACTACACCTGTGAACCATGAAGGAAGAACAGAACGGGGGAGAGGGGATGGAGGAAGGAGGAGGTGTGGAATGTGAGGTCTATTGCTTGGCAGCACCACCAGAGAATAGCGCGCGCGCACACACACACACGAACACAAACACAGCTACCACCCCCACCCCACACACGCACACAGTACATACATACGGTATATCTAGCAGTTCCAGCTGCCAGGCCCTAGTCATCTGCATGTGGCTATGGGCATGGTTGGACCGCCTCCTTTCGTCTGTGTCTGTCTTTGTCCTGGCTTCCACTGCTATCAGGTCCTGAAAGGGGGCGGGTCTATTCCTGTGTGTCGGAGCAGAAGTGTGTCACATGCTGACGTGTTCCGTGCCAATCATTCCTTAGTTCACATGGTTAATTAGCTCTCATTAAAAATGCCTGGCAGTTTTTTTTTTCATTCTATTTTTTCTCTTCTTTTTTCTTGTTTCATCCATTATTAATGATATGGGGACAAAATACATCGACTCTCTGTGAGGTGAGAAGGGGTACATGGAACTCATTTTTCATTTTAAATCAATAGGTTGAAAAGTACTTTTGGGTAATATTAAAATGATTTAGTTATTCATCTAATTCCAGAAATAAAGATACATTTCTTCAGCATCCATATCTGACAGTGCTTCTTATTTTTGATCTTGTATGTCACACAATGCATGTGCAATCAGGAAGTAAATTGCTGGAATTCTTACTGCCTACTTTGTTGGATAATTATCACAGTTGAAAATTACTGGAAAATGACAACCAGCCGATGATAGACTACGTCTTTTTAACTGGCCTAGTTCTGGGTTTTTTAAAAGCCTTTGTGCTGTCACCATGATACAGTACCCTACTGTAGTCATTCATAGGCCCGCCCTAGTAAAATTGAAATGTGGAGATGAGGGATACTGATTGTTTTTTTTTTTATCAATCGGGAGTATACTGGATTTTTTTATGGAGTGGGGCTGTCCAACTTCTTTTGTAATTGCATTCCATCTGTTGAAAAAATAAAAAAATGAACATTGTCGGAAAGACGATGAAGATTGAGGGAAAGTCCAAGAGCAATGGCTTGAATATTTAAACCCAGGCTGACTGGCTTGTTTGCTCTAACAACTGAACCTTACCGGCCACAAGAGACAGGGATTTGATTTTGTTGTCCAGGAGCATCACACCTTTTCTTTAAGCAACATATTGTGTCTATCTATTGATTACAGAACACTAGCTACTGCTAAACACTTAGCAAATGAGTTACCTGTGATAAGTTCACCGGGGCTGCCGACTTTATGCACCATCGCTGTTCGGACCGAATGACCAGAGATTTGTCTGTTGTTCCTTGGGAGACCAGTAAAGCCCAGCGGGCAGAACCGAGGAAAGAGTTGGACAGAGCCAAAGCACAAGCAAGCGAGATTAGGTTGGCGTGTTCTAGCGTGTAATAGAACTTTTCCGGTGGTGAATGCTTACTTTGTGAAATGTGCTTGTGTAGTTACTCAGTTTGTACTTCACTCCTTTACCCTAAGCCAAGTCTACAACACGTAGTCCCATGACCTGTTCTTAACACGTTCCACTTTTGCAACAGAACTGAATTACGATCAGGTTTTTTTTTGGTGAGAATCAGAATGCTGTCTCTGTTCCATCTTGTTCTATTAGCTTATTGAATCTTGAAAATTATGTTGTGATACGACAAAGATTTAGGTAGTTTAGTGTCTCTTGAGGACACCTTTTATAGACACACACGTGCAGTCCTGTGTTCAGTGCTCTATCAGGGTTGTGACCCTAAACCAGGTTGTGACCCTAAACCACCATAAACCCCTAGACTGTAAGGGTTTGGAGGTAGCATATGTATTTCTGGTCTAAAGTATGAGAACCAGAACATCTTGATGAACGTTAGTCACTGGATAAATCATCAACTATTCATCTACTTCTTTAATTAGTCTTTGATTCCATAACCCACTTCTAAATTATGGTCTGCTGTACATGATTTCCAACTGAAATGCATTGCCTAATCTGAGGAGAGGTTATAGTATAACTACATATTGGCTAGGTTAGAGTCTTGGCTTGGTTCGTAAGGTTTCAGCGCCTGTAATACATGTAAGTTCAGAACAGACACAGAAAAAGATCTTTGACGTGTATGTTTGAATTGGATTTGGCTGTGAAAAGCCTGTTTGAATTAGGTGATTATGTTATGTAATCATAACAGCCAAGAGGGAGAATTTGGGAAAGCCCAAAGGAACAAGACTCGTTACTGAACCCAGACACAAGCAATTTGCCAAGATGCATGGCATCACACTGTAACAGCAGAAAAGGACTTTTACTAAAGTTGGAATGAGGAATTGGAACAACTACCAGGCATTCTATTTACACTCCTTGTCACATCATCATACATTCTGTGTTATTTCCTCTCGCTCTCTTTTTCTCTCTGTTTCTCTCTCTTTCCCTCTCTCTGTCTCTCTCTCTTTTCCTCTGTCTGTCTCTTTCTCGTGCCCACCCCAGTGAGACAATGCTGAGGAGGGAAGATAGCATGTCAAGCATTACTGTGATAGTATTCTGTCAATTCTTTTGTCGCGTGTCATGATTGGTTAATATATGCCTGTCGGTCATATAAATAATCATGCTTTCTTTGACATATGGTTTTGAAAGAGAAAAAAACCCACTATACAAACAGTAGAGAACAAGGAATGAAATCCAAACTGAAAGGCAATGGCGTGAAGCCATTTCCCTGTATTTACATTGCGTGTGATATCGTTTTAAACCAGGTGTCTTTACCAACCTGTAGCTCCCCTCGTTCACATTTTGACAGGGGCAGAGTGAAAGCTGTGTGTGGTGCACAAATGCGTCAGGAGCAGGAAATGGTGGTGCTAAGGGTCTAGCTACGTTCACGTGTAATTCCACATATCACTCAGGCACTGCAGCAGTAAAAGGTAGATGTAAAAGCATCTCGATGATGTGAAATTGAATAGACCTGTCCCTGGCCTCAGTTGAGTGGGATGGAACCTTTGTCCATATGGAACTGCTGTGTGTGTCAGCTAACTGAAACATCCCTGGTTAACATTTTCCCGCTCGGTAAAATGCTTGTTATTTGAAATAAAATGTAACATTTCCTTTAAACCAAATGTTATGCTGGTAGGTCAAAATTGTCTTTAAAGTTCAGAAAGTGAAATATCCTGGCCCATTCTTGTTATCTTGTTATTTGCTGTACTGGGCCAGTAGAGATGAATACATTCAGTACTATGAGGTCATTAAATTACTGAGAGGTGACTTTCAGCTTTACACCGGTACAGAACTGAAACAGAATATCTGGTGGGAAACATTCAGGTATTTTCGCCAGCATACAAGATAGCATTGACATTCCCCTCACTCCTCTCAAAAGCCCTCCTCCTCCCTCCTTCCTCCCCCTTCCTCCCATCCTCCCAGCATATCACTCTCTCTCACATACCAATAGCAGGAACAGTAAGCTAGCTGGATTTGGACTGCACTCAGTCACTCTCTCTTCCCTGCTTTACCTTTCAATAAGTAAGAAGACAAAAAAATACCAACATATTTTGTTGCATTTTAACGAGATCCTTAAGAAATACTGGTAACAATCCTATTTGAGCGATGTGGATCTAGTTTCTGGTAACGGAATTCAGAATGAATATATATATATATATATATATATATATATATATATATATATATATATATATAATATTGCATTGATTTCTCAGTTGTGGGGTACGACGCTGTGACATTAGCAGCTCACCCAGACAATGTAATAGAATTTTTCTGTCTTGGGTTTGGGTGCTGAGATGCTCAATTGTGCCCTGAATGACAAGTCCTCCCACATAGTGGGTTTACCAGCACAGAGTTTCTGAGCCATATGTTGTCGACTATACAGTAGATACAAGTTGGATCACATATGGAAGGGAAGATCGAGAATGTGTCTCAATTTCAAGCCCATTCTTTATGAAGTGCACTAGTTTTGTCCAGGGCCCATATCGTGAGGCCTGTAGGAAAAAAGGATGTCATTTGGGATGTTCTTCTATCAGCCTGAGACAACTAAAATACCCCAGAACCCCCTCACCTCTACAAGACCTGAATTCAATGAGACAACCACTGTACAGGACAGAGCCATCACTATTCCCCAAAGTATCACTGGAACTTTAATTGACTATTTAAATACATGTTTCTTGGCTAGTTTCAGTCCTGCAGGAGAAAACCTCAGTCACGGAGCTCAGGATAGCATAGCCTACAGTGCAGCCATTTGCTGTCTGGTTTCCTATAACACCACTTATTCACATTAAGACAGTCAATTCCCTCCATTGTATCCTAAGGGGGCACTGAGCAGAAGTCGTTCGTATCTCAGGCTATTTTCTCTCTTCTGTCCTATCTGAGGCGCGTTGAACACATTTAACATTCATGTGCAGAGCCATTTAATTAATGGATGGGCCTGTTAGACATTTACACGCCCTGGTTCCCTCCCATTTCTTGCCCCTGCCTTCTGCCTCCTTTACCTATGCCCCTGCTCCCCAGCCTCACCCTGTCTCCTCCCTCCCCTCTTCCCAGCGTCACCAGTGACGTCCCCCCGCCCTCACCCCTCCTCTCCAGCCTGCCTCACCCCTCCTAATAGTCAGTGCTGTCAGGTATTCATGAGGAATACCCTCATTGACCTCTCCTTCACTTCCAGCGCCCTCCCGCTCTCCTCCCCCCTCTCCTCCACTGATTAGCGACAGGTCTGCTATGAAGAAACCTATCAAGGGGTGTGTGTGCGTGTGCGCGCGTGCATCATGTCACGTCACGGGTGGACATTTCGTGTACTCCCAACAGCCATTAGAACAGAGAACATGAAGACATAAATATGTTATTCTTTAAATTATTTCCTGTGAACTAAGCTGTTGAATGTAACATTCTTATAAACCTGGAGGGCTCTGTCATACCTGTATATCATGGAGATCGTGACCATGTTTTTAATAATCAACAAACGATAGATTTGACCGGCTCAGTCCTGCTCAGTGTACGTCACTCCAGCCAACCCAGCCCCCAATCTGTCGCCATTACAATGACCCGGTAGGTCATGGGTCACCTCTGTCCATTGATAAGGGGAAGAAACAGTCATATGGCACATTGTTTTGCCTACATGGAAGTTAAGATTGTTTTTTCAGAATACTGAACTGGGTTTACAGTTGTTGTTGTTGTTGTTGTTGTGTGTTGTAGATGTGTGGGTGTGTGTGTCCAGATCATACGGTAAAATGAAATCGACAATTCCTGTCAGATTTTTCATTCAGATCTACTTCCAGACTTCAAGGGAGAATATTGAGCGGTTGGGTAATGCAATTGTTCAGTCATAAAAACAGAATTTCAGACGCTCAGCAGCATCAGACAAACAGACACTCAGGCACGCATATACAGCTGTTATGTCCATCCATCAACAGTCTAGCCTTCAATCAGAACACGGTCACACAATAGGATTGGGATTGAAAGAAAAGAGAAGGACGCAGTGAACAATGACATCATGCCATAGAATTCTCCAAAAGCAGTCTGGTAGCAAAACCATGCCTCTTGGCCAATCACAGAGCCTTGTTCCCCCACTCCAGTTAGCACGATCAGAGGCTTTCAATGACCGTAAACACCCCTAATAAAGAGATGTAGCCATTATGCTATGTTAAAAATCCACTGCACTTTCACTGTAATTAAACCGACTTTTTCACTTTCTCTGTTTCTCTTTTTTACCCTCTTTCTTCTTCTCTCAGTCTCTCTACGTCTCTCTTTCCCTCTCACACTCAAACCCCCACACCCCCACACACACACACACAGAGACCTACATTGGTGTATCCAATGGCGAGGCCTCTGGCCTACAGACCCTAACTGGTCAATGCCTTTTCACTCTTTTAGTCTCGCTCCTAAAGACACATATCATTTACGCTGCTTGTGGAAATTACATTTTTTATTTTTTCTACTGAAGAAGCCTTAACTTCCATCCTTGAAATCCTACCCTGCTGTTGTGACTGGTGTTCGCATTGGACCTCAGACCCTTGTTCGTTCTTTGTCTCTGTCCTTAGCAGCTCTGAATTCAATAGTATTTTAGCAGAGCGAGATGAGGTATCAGAGTCACCAACCACTCGATTCTATTGACCTGGTTTGGCATGTCAGCCACAGTAAAGACCTCTTGATTGACTGCTGCTTGGATAACATGTCACACATCATGCATTAGTAATGGCACAAACCTCACAGCTTTCACAATGGATGGCATCACTTAAAAAAGTTATATTTTTTGTAGAATTTCACACATTGAAATATACCGGCAAACTCAACTTTCTGTCAATGTATTTTAGATTAAGTATTAGGGTTTTGAAGGGTTTGTTACCAAACGAAGCCTGTCCCATTTCTGTGTTCTCCTCTGACTTGAACTGCTCATTAAGATCATTTGGAGGGACACCTCTAAAGCTGAGTGCCATATTTCAGCTACATGGTTTTTCACTTGTATTCCACTTAATTGGATATTCGTATCGCATGACTAAAGGAGCAAATGAAATATTCTAAATATGAGCTAGGTCAGACCATGCTGTTGGATAATAACTGTATTGAATATGAGCTGAACCAGACCATGCTACTGGGTGACTGTATTTAATATGAACTAGGTTTGACCATGCCAGGGTTTTTTTTCTGCTATGGAACATTTTAAGCTGTATTTTTTTATTTGTTTATGACCTAGGTCAGACCAAGCTATTGGGTTATATATTGGGTTAACTATCTATAATGTTTTTGGGTTTTTTTCCAATTATGGCTTTTAACCTATTGCATTAAGCTATGTTAACTCTATCCACAAATTCAAGAGGTGCACAATACATTATGTAATTAAAAGCTGATAAATATATTGAAAAGTCATTGCCTTTAAACACAGCTGTCTATCCTTCTATCCTAACTCCTAACGTTTCTCTATAGGAACAATAACCCTGGAGTAAAAGTAACTCTAGAGTAGTAAAAATATCCATAGAGTAGTAAAAATTAACCCTAGAGTAGTAACAATAATCCTAGAGTAACAATAACCCTACAGTAACAACAACCCTAAAGGAACAGTAACCCTAGAGTAGTAACAATAATCCTAGAGTAACAATAACCCTACAGTAACAACAACCCTAAAGGAAGAGTAACCCTAGAGTAGTAACAATAATCCTAGAATAACAATAACCCTACAGTTACAACAACCACAAAGGAACAGTAACCCTAGAGTAGTAACAATAATCCTAGAGTAACAATAACCCTACAGTAACAACAACCCTAAAGGAACAGTAACCCTAGAGTAGTAACAGTAATCCTAGAGTAACAATAACCCTACAGTAACAACAACCCTAAAGGAACAGTAACCCTAGAGTAGTAACAATAATCCTAGAGTAACAATAACCCTACAGTAACAACAACCCTTTTTACTACTCTAGGGTTACTACTCTAACTCTAGAGTAGTAAAAATGACCATTGAGTAGCAACAATATCCGTAGAGTAAAAATTACCTTAGAATGGTAAAAAAAAAAAACCTAGAGTAATAACAATTAGCCCAAATATTTTAAACCGGGTGTGCCTGTGTGGGTTTTTTTTTTGCTAATAGCTATCCCAGGAGAGCTACAGCCTGCTTCTCACTTCATACATTGCACTTCAGGCCGGAGGAAGGTTTCTTCAGGAGGCAATCACCAGGTAATACACTGGCAAGAGGGAGATCAGTTCTGAGCTAATGTGAGCTGAAGCATCGAGAATGTGTGTGGGTGTGTGTGTATCCAAGCTGGTTAACCCAAGAAAATGCGATTAATGGGAACATTTTTACCGTCCTCATTTTTGACTGCCAGTACACTGATACACTGATGAGCCAAAACATTGTGACCACTCACAGGTGAAGCGATTAACGCTGATCATCTATTAATAAGGGCACATGTCAGCGATGTCATGTGATGTCAGTTGATTACATTGTAAGCGAACAATCAGTTCTCGTAGTCAACATGTTGGATGCAGGAGAAATGGGCAGAAGTAAAGACCTGAGGGACTTTGACAAGGGCCGAATTGCTATGGCCCGATAACTGGGTCAGAGCATCTCTGAAACAACAAGGCTTGTGGTGTGCTCCTGGTCAGCAGTGGTGAGTACCTACCGACAGTTGTCCAAGGAGGGACAAACCACAAACTGGCGACTGGGTGTTGGGCGTCCAAGGCTCATCGATGCGCGAGGGCAACCAAGCCTATCCCGTCTGGTCCGAACCGACAGAAGGTCTACTGTGGCACAAGTCACAGAAAATGTTAATGGTGAAGAGTTCAATGTGTTGCCCTGACCTCCAAATTCCCCTTTATCTCGATCCGACTGAGCATCTGTGGGACGTGCTGGACCAACAAGTCTGAAGCACTGTGGTTCCACCTCATAACTTACAGGACTTGAAGGATCTGCTGCTAATGGCTTGGTGCCAGATACCACAGGACACCTTCAGGGCTCTTCTAGAGTCTGCGCCTCGGCGAGTCGGTACTGTTTTGGCGGCACGTGGAGGACCAACAACATATTAGGCAGGTGGTCATAGTGTTTTGGCTCATCAGTGTATAGCTGAGTTAGACTCTGTGTGTTTGTGAGAAGTGTAAGTGTTCCTTAGGCTTAGAATTAGACTTAAATTCAGGCATTCAGGCTTAGATTCAGGAATTAGTATTTTGTTAAATTTAGGGATAAAGCTTAGGTTATTGAGGTTAAGTTTAGGTTAAGGTAGGGCTATGGTAATGGTTAGGGCAGTGTTTCCCAATCCTGGTCCTGGGGACCCGAAAGGGGTGCACATTTTTGTTTTTGCCCTAGCACTCACAAACCTGATTGAAATGTTGCCCTAACACTTGCAAACGTGATTGACATAACCTACCATCACCTTTAATTTGATTCTAGTATGTGAATGCTAAAAACCGTTACCTCAGAAGATGACCTGCTACAATTGTCATTTTCATCCATTTTCACACCATAAATCTCAGACGCAAATTTGGCAACAGATCTGGTTCATCTAAATAAAATTAAAATAAAATCCTAGTGTAAAAACACTCTAAATTGCTGGTCCTTGATTATATATGTGAACATTCTGCATTATGGCCATTTCAGGGACAATGGAAGGGTTAGACGGGGTGGGACCAGCTTTATTGCTGCAAGTCCCAATGTCGTAAATATTTGTGCTTAGGTTGGCTGATAAGGTTTTAAGTAATATTCAGACTCTGTCGTGTCTGCCCAAACAAATTACCTGTGCACATATTCACTCCTCGTTAGTATTCACTCCTGTAATTCTATTTCAATTTGGCATTTGCATAATCAAGTCAGAGCATGAGCGTTTTCCCCTCCCCTTTACTATTGTTGTCACTTAAGTACAGGGGCCATTAAAATGCTGACACAAACCAATATTTATTCATGGGGTATTTGACCCAATTTGCTTGATTACTACAACACCTGCACATTTGATTTAATTTTATTGCTTTCTTAACCCTCTTAAGGGCCATGTTTGATTCACTCTGCTCAATTTGGTAGCGTCAGCACCGTTACATGACCATGTGGAAGCTTCGTTTCTAGCTAATTATGATTAATTAGTTACTTATACGTCTGCCTACAAAAGCCATGGCAGCGAGAAAATGGTGGTTGAGAGAAAAATGGCTTGTTCGGTTCAAATTGCCTGTGTCTTTCTAAGACTGATAATAGATTAAATGATGAAAAACGAAGAGCAATTGTCCTGGAAACTTAGGTTTGTGCTATCTTGTTTTGTTTTTGCTAATAACATTGGTTTGAGAAGGACGCGGCATGCAGCGTGGTCAGTGTCTATCAGAATTCCATTACTTGGAGGTCAGAGTCGGAGTGCTTCAGGCGAGCTCGGTTTAAGCTCGACTCCGCTCGCATCACAGCGTCGCCGCTTGTCTTGTTTTCTAAAAGATAAATAAATAAATCAGCGGTGTACAGCGTGGTCTGTCTGCTTCATCTCAAGGAGAACGCAAAACTTTTTGTCAGATGTGAGAAAGTGTGAGTGGAAGTCTGAAGTTTCAGATGAAAAAGATACAAAACCCTAACATTGATCCCCCCATCCCCACTCAAACACGTTAACCTGTCTGAGCAATTTGAGCACACAGTCTCCTGGGTAATTTCATGAATACATATCCTTTCATGGATACATGACCTCTAGCAGAGCGGCAGACAGACAGTGGTTTTCTATCCAAACTGGCCTTAAGCGATAGCCCTTTGAAAGTACCACACGAAAACAAAACACTGCCTTACCACTATGAATATTTATTTTGTGACAAGGAACAGAAAGACACAAAATACAGAGAGTAGGAGAGAGGGATAGACACAAAAACACAGATAGAGAAAGTCAAAAGAAGAAGATAAAGCACAGTCAAGAGTCCCTGGAGATCACTTTAATGTAATACCTCACGTTTGCCCATGTTCCCTGGAGTTGGGATACCACATCCATACCTATCAATAGACAGTGAGAAATATATCTTCAGCCTAGAACATCTTCCGTTCATTTCCTCTTTTTGCTAGGAAATCATATATTTTAAAATCCTTATTAAAAAAAAAACTAACCTTAATCAACCAGAGTGAATGCCTAAACACAACATTTATGGACATCACAACACAACATTTATGGACAAACATCGGATATCAAAGTCTGTAAGAGCTTGCAGGAATGTCACATCCATAACGGAACGCTCCAGTCTAAAGTATGATGGCTTGCATTAACTGAAGACAGGCGGTGAAAGCGACAGGGCCCCAGGGAGGAGTGTAGCCATTAAAATCTGATTAAATACACATTTACAGCATTATTCCTTTAAGCCTTCCTGTGCACCTTGTGTCTCCCTCGACACCCGGACTGGAGCCTGGGTCTGATTTCCACACAGCAGCACTGGCGGCTAACAAACCCAAAGGCCACGGGCACACACACACACACACACACACACACAAGGCTAGGAGGCCCACAGGCCCTCGTCGGTCTCGTCTTCATTATGCCAGCAGCGCGTGGCGGTATCATTTCTGCCTGATGATTAAAATGTCTCCAGTGTTGAGGGGACCTGAAGGTTATACCACAAAAGGCTCTCCTCCCTGTGGAGCCTCTGGCTCAGACCCCCCAACAGTCACAAAGATGAGAAAGAAAGGTAGCTGCCTGAATGTCAACTAATACAGTTTAACCAGCGCACAACCTACCCGCATTTAACATTCTGCTTGTGTTAAACACTCGTCGTATCCAAGACCGGTTATTCGGAAGGACAGGCAGACGGAGCGACGGACAAAAGGGAAGTCAGGAAGACAGACAGGTGCCTGTTAACATCAGGGCTGCTTGTTGATACTGTAGCGCGAGGCAAATTGTAGTCTTGTAACCGTCGCCACCCAGCAGCCTTCTGGGTAATGAGATGCAAATTGTCGAGCCTGTGGAAAATAATGACCCATCATTTATGCTGAGCGTGTATACCTGCGGGGACGGCCGGATCGTTCATCACCCTGAAGCACTTTGGAGCATGATACACATCAATTCCTACGACACCTCCACAACGCCACAGCGCTGCATGTCCCCCTCTGACACATTCAGCCATAATAGGTTTCATAATGGGCGCCCATATTCATGCAGGGGAACGGCTGATCTTAAAGGCATTCGGAAAGAAAGAGGGAGACAAAGAGAGGGGGAGAGTGAGAGACTGGGCCAAGCATCAAGAGAAAGCGTTTTGGGTCCTAATCGGTGGATGACGGAGAAGGCGGCCCGGAATCAGAGATTGAAGAATCAGCCATGCCGCCACCTCCGTAGCAGATGAGCAGAGAGCTGCTAGGATAGATCAAAGTTGGCTGATTGGTTTAGGGTTGTTGTTCCTTGTGAGCCGTATTTATCTGCTGGATCAGGCTAAGCGTCTTAGAGCTGGCGCTGTGAGATGCAGTGGAGGCATGGAAGGATAAACGGCCAGCTGCCACTAGAGTCTCTCACCACATTGTGAGTGTTAGCAAGGTTGGGCTGGGTTGTCCCTGCCATGATCATTTGTCAGCAACACCCTCCCTACTGCTCCCATTGTGGAAACTTGTCCCCTGCATGAAGACTTTGAGTAGATGTTGTTTGTTTTTTTTCAACTTTAACCAGGTATTGGTGTTTCAGTGCGTAATGCGGGCCAATGTGATATCCGGTTACATAGATTTTGTTGTTTTATATTATTTGTTTTGTGTATTGATAGGCACATCTCCACCTACGGTAGCCAGATCAAAACACTCCATTTCCTTCAAAATGTCACGTGACCCTTGGACACGTTTTTCTCATGCCTACTATCCAGGTCTTTTGAACACCATAAAATCATTGTTAATAACATAATCAAATTACTATAATCATTAAACTCTTCAAGATATTCAAATACTGCTTCTTTCCATGTTTCCTCCTCACTGTGCCTATTTTTGAAAGTACGCTGGAGTCAAGGGGAGGTTCCTTCACTACTCCTGTCCTGTGTGCTTTGGGAAGGAGGTGGGGAATGGAAGAAACTGTGTAAGAGATTGCCTTTCCTCGATTTCTCAGATGTTGACTTTTGCCTCCTTTTCAAAACCCATTGGATAAGATAGGTAGAAGGGAGGGATCAAGTCAGGAATATGCAGTTCAGCTACTCCAGAGGACAGAGCAAGCAATCATTTGATAACTATTAACATTGTATACAATGCCTCTTACTGAGTAAGAGTGACACATGGACTGAACTTACAAAATACCATTTGCCTGTCCAGAAACAACCCCTAGCCCAGGGGTTCCCAAACGTTTTTGGCCCTTGACCCCATTTTGATATCAAATTATAAAACAAAATAATGTTAAGAAGGTGATTATTTAACTACTAATTGGAGCTATTAATCATTTTAGACTGATTTGTAAGCATATTAGATTGGAAGGAGGATCAGGCAGTAATTCTGTATAGAGGTTCTTTCTCCCCAGTCTGATTATTTTACTGCCTAGTCATCATCAGGCTTTCATCATTAGAACCAGGTGTGTAGTTCTACATTAAAACCCCAAGGGTTCCCTAGGAGACAGACAGAGAACCGCTGTTGTGGACAACCATCTAAGCCTCAGTGCTCTCCACATCCAGTTAGACTGGCCAGTCTACTGAAGCAGTGGGTTCTGGGTTTGTACATTTGTAATTTAAATAGACTGTTAGCAAAGATAACTAGTGATGAAACATTGAAGTGCTTTACAGTACTTGTAGATATTCTGGTGCACTGTTTTGTTAACAGTCATGCACAATGCCAACAATAGAGTTAATAAATTGTAATTCCCTGTCTCCGTGATTACGACACGTCAATGTTTATGGCTAACGGTCATTTGTTACTAGAGTCATGGGACGTTTTAGCAAAGCCAGGTGCCTTACAGTACACAAGTGTTTAGTCACATTTTTAATTTTGTTAGCATCTGCTGTAGTTAGCTAAACTAACAGTAGGTCCTGCTGGGCTGTAGCCTGATGTTGGCTTTCAAAATCACTGCACATCACTGTCGGAGATCATGAAACCCTATGAACTACTGGTTTTTTGGTTAGCTTAGAAGCTGGAAACGTAGATGATATGCTTGGTCTTACCCTCTGATAGGCACGGTGGAATTTTGACATGAATTGCTGTCTTTAGAGGGCTGTTTTTTAGTCAGTCTCTATCCCACAATCCAGTAGTGATTTACAATGACGTAACCTCAGAACACACGGGCACTTCTGGTCTAACCTCCAGTTTTATGTAGCTATAAACCTGGACTGCTAATTCAGAAAATTAAATGTAACACTTCATGCAATGTGTAAAACATTTAAGTGTTTATGTAAGAAACACAAGAATATGTTGAATAAACATTTCAGCTATTAGACTGTGTATCTTTCCTAACACCAATGCTGTAGATCATGAGTACTCCAACACTACTGTGGAATGTCTATTCACAATTTTCCCAGAAGGCAAATGTATATCAGTAAAGATATTTTCTTGGTGTAGCAACAAACCCCCAACTTGCAACCCAAGGGACCCAAGATGACATCCACCGTTCATACCCCTCTTGGAATCAATATATTATTCAACATTTTTCCAGTTCCAAAGCAAATTTTCTGAATTTCTACAAAATAGGTCCATGCCTTTCGTGTGTTCATAAGATAACAGTATTCGAATCCCAAAACTGTTATGGTCTTCACTGATGGCATGTATTTCACAATATTACATAGGAAATGGTAAACGTATATATTTACATGTCTATTATTCACAGCCTTTTTTTTCTTTCCAGCTAGATTAAGACTAGAAATGGTTAGCAAGTTAGCTAAGATACAGTATTTACATTTTAGTCATTTAGAAGACATTACGATCCTCCTACAGGAGCAATTCATGTAAGTGCCTTTCAAAAGTGCCTTTCTTTTCTCACTTTGTCAGCTCCAGGAATCGAATCCTTAGCCTCCTGGTTAGTTGCCCAACACTTTAACCACTAAGCAACCTGCCACCACCTTCCATTCAGCTAACCATCTACGGTAACAGAAGTTCAGCAATAATATTGAAATATACAGTATTTCTTGCAGAGAAAACAAACCGTATCTTGAGATCATGGTTCAGTGTGTGCAGCTGTTAATTATAAAATAATGAAAATATATTCATAGATTCATACAAAACAGTTTGAAGGGTAAACTTCTACATCGAAGGACAGGAAGTGTGGGCCGTGCGAATGGCGAATGGCGAGTATTCGACATTTAAAACCACCTACATGTGAAGCATTTTATAACCGTTAAATCTTCAAGATCAACAGAAACTTCTGCAATTTGGCTGTTGTTCACTTGTGTATGAGATCTCAAGCTATCACTCCGCTTTCAATCAAAAAGTCATTTTACTGAATGAGCTGATGTAACATAATAATGTCACCTCATAACAACACATCATGCATACACTGTATTAAGCATGTATTATGCATATATATTGAAGCATATGTATGCATAATACATTACTCTTTCTGTCAGAAGCATGTACTTTTTCATGTTCAGATATTATTTTGGATATGTTGCCCAGCAAAACTCCTCCCACCTTGTAACATAGATACCAATTGTCATGAGGTGATTGTGTATTTTGGAGATCGCCATTCAAAACCAAATCTGAAAGCAATACACAAAAATGTTGTAGGTTCAAGTTTAATGTGTTTCCCCATATTGAATGAATTCACATAGGCATAAAGTTATTATTTTTTTCATAAAAATTTGAAACAGCTCCAATCAGTTGATAATGGTACCCATGTTAATTGAAAGACCCGTATGCGGAAGTTAGCAAAATAAACCTGTGAACTGTAACCCTGTTCCCAGTAGAAGAAATTTAGAGATTGTTTTTTCACCTGATACAGCATACACCCACAAGTGCAACACCAATTCACATGATTTAGTGTTGTGTTTGTTGTGTTTTCTGCTGATATTCTTAGGAGTTGCTGAATACATTCATTGCTGTGCAATAATATATTTCTTTGAAGGCAAAAAATAATAATAAAGAAGCCTATCAGAATAAAACTGCTGTTGGTTGTTTTTTGGTATGTGTTTTCATGTTGTCGTGGAGACATAATTGGTGAAAACTGAGTGAGGATGACTCTCGGAGAGAGTTGCACGGACATACCAATGGATGCACGATATGACGGTGTTCCCACAGTCCCACGAGAGGTATAGGGTTCCCAGTGTATATGCTCAGAAAACCACCTCAATTTCTCTTTCTCCTAGGTTAGATAGAGATCAGTGTGTATGCAACCCTCTTGGCTCTTCGTAACAAAATCAATGCACACCATTTTTATTTTTAGACAGGAAGGGGATTTGATGATTAGAGATGCATACTTTTCATGAGGTTTTAATGTCCTCAGTGGTCACTTTGAGTAGACATGACTTTCTAACCACCCCCATGTAGAACATTTCCACCCCTGTTTCATTTAGTCTATTCACTCTCTACATCTCTTCTCTCTCTCCTTCCCCCTCTCCCTTGTTCTCTCACATTCACTTGGTTAAATTTGACCTTACTGAAATCACACATTTTCCAGTGGGACAATTAAAAATAAGTCATATGTTTTGGTGGAAGAAAGGAGAAGGAAATGAATGATGCAGACTCTCTTAATCCTTTGTAGTGTGTGCATTGTTGGAACATAGATGTCTGTTTCTGGGTATACTGGGCAGACATGCTGTTCAACTGCACTGCCTAAAAGCTTTTTTATTTAACAGTTGTCTTCTTCCTTGTCCAATCCAAATTCCACCACTGTTAATTTAACTTTCTCTGTTCCTTTGTTGTTGTTTTTTTCATATTCACAGGTGCAAATGTAACCTTCACGCCAACAGCTGTGTGTTTGACAAGGAGAAGCTGAATTGTGAGTGTGAGCACAACACCACTGGTCCGGACTGTGGCCGCTGTAAGAGGAACTACCAGGGCCGGGCATGGAGCGCTGGCTCCTACCTGCCCATCCCCAAGGGCACAGCCAATACCTGTAAGTGACCGACACACACGTATTACATACTGTACACACACGTTCTCTGTCATATAGGTGCAATAACTCCTACATGTGCAGATATTTTCACCCTCATGGCATATACAGGCACTATCTCAGTATTTATTTCTGCACCAGCCTGGTCAATGGTGGGCTATATCTTTTAGGTCAGGGGCGGGCTATATCTTTGAGGTCAGTGGTGCACTGTGTCTTTGAGGTCAACGATAAGCAATATATTTTTGCTCAGTAGTGGGCTATATCTTTGAGGTCAGTGGTGGGCTATATCTTTGAGGTCATTGGTGGGCTATATCTTTTAGGTCAGTGGCGGGCTATATCTTTTTGGTCAGTGGCAGGCTATATCTTTTATGTCAGTGGCGGGCTATATCTTTTATGTCAGTGGCGGGCTATATCTTTTAGATCAGTGGCGGGCTATATCTTTGAGGTCAGTGGTGCGCTGTGTCTTTGAGGTCAACGATAAGCAATATATTTTTACTCAGTAGTGGGCTATATCTTTGAGCTCAGTGGTGGGCTATATCTTTGAGGTCAGTGGCGGGCTATATTTTTGAGGTCAGTGGTGGGCTATATCTTTTAGGTCAGTGGCAAGCTATATCTTTTAGGTCAGTGGTGGGCTATATCTTTTAGGTCAGTGGTGGGCTATATCTTTTAGGTCAGTGGCAAGCTATATCTTTTAGGTCAGTGGTGGGCTATATCTTTTAGGTCAGTGGTGGGCTATATCTTTTAGGTCAGTGGTGGGCTATATCTTTTAGGTCAGTGGTGGGCTATATCTTTCAGGTCAGTGATTGGCTATATATTTGAGGTCAGTAGTGGACTATATCTTTCTGGTTAGTAATGGGCTATATCT
Organism: Esox masquinongy; assembly: GCA_016801175.1. NCBI lineage: Eukaryota > Metazoa > Chordata > Actinopteri > Esociformes > Esocidae > Esox > Esox masquinongy. The sequence continues at coordinate 43,713 of JACXGI010001930.1, read as the reverse complement.
TTCTGGTCAGTGGTGAGCTATATCTTTGAGCTCAGTGCTGGGCTATGTCCTTCTGGATCTCAAGCTAGACCTGTGTGAGGGAAATGTAGTCCAGGGACCTCTTATGTCTCTTTAATACTCCTTGTCATATTTTTATCCCCCCTTCCAATATGTAGCTACTGCGGTAAACAAACATTTCAAGGGAACAAATGATGCTGTCCTTTCCCCGGTATGTGGCCCCAATACTTTGAATGTGTCTGGTCAAGTTTTAAATCAAATAGTGTGTGAGTAGTTATTAATGTATAAAGTAAGCATCCAGTCAAGCATTAATGCTTTTGTATTTGTTCACAGCCATTTTTTTCTAAACAGAATGAGGTCTCTCTCGCCATTTTCTTAACAGGTCACATGTCTGATCTGAGGCCAAGGGGGCTGGTAGCCTTTAACGACCAGTTAGAATAGCTGGTTATTCCACCTCAGGGATCTCATTTAGGAGTGTGTGTGTGTGTGTGTGTGTGTGTGTGTGTGTGTGTCTTTCAGGAGACCCCATGGTTGCCCAGATGGTGTCAGGTGCCTGCTTCTTCTCTGCCTCCCCTCTGAGTGTAGTTGGCCAGACGTAAAAAAAAAAATGGCATATGGCTCCGTATTGAGGAAATTTTATTTATAATAAGGTTGGTTATGGAATACCCTGAGAAACAGGACCAGAGAGGACATGCTGAAGACATGTGGATATTTTGATTGTTTTGGCATTCCTAAGCCCGACAGGTTTTATCAGAGGCTGGCCTGTTATTGCAGTTGGGTGGAGGTCTTTCTCCAGCAGGGTGGTAATGTATTTTCCCTCCCAGGTGGAGAGAGGTATGGAGGATCAGCAAAATGGTCATTCTGAGACTGAAATTGACAGCACATTATTAAAAAGCCAACATAGTTTGCTGTGTGTGGAAACATACACACATACACACACACACAGCCTCCATGACCTTAATGATAAAAGACAGCCTTACCATAAAACTCGTTATTATACTTTGTGTTTGAAAAAATCCATAATGCAATATCCCTGTAAAAACATAAAAACATAGGTGAGTGATTCCTACTGGAATAAAGAAACGTAAGAACACAAGGTCTTCCTCCTGGAATAAAGAAACATAAAACACAAGGTTTTCCTCCTGAAATAAAGAAATATAGGAACATAGGGTCTTCCTACTGGAATAAAGAAACATATGAACACAGGGTCTTCCTCCTGGAATAAAGAAATATAAGAACACAAGGTCTTCCCCCTGGAATAAAGAAACATAATGGGGACCACATACACTACTGGTAACAACTACTGGAATAAAGAAACAAGAAAACAGTGTTCTTTAGGAATAAGGAAATATACAACATAAGAGCTTCCTTCTGGAATAAAGACATAAGAACACATGGTCTTCTTCCTAGAATGAATAAACATAACACAGTGGTCTGCCTGGAATAAGAAAATATAACAACAAAGGGAATAAAGAAAATGTTCGATGATGATAGAAATTTGCAGTTTTTAATTTCAGACAGGACAATTCCCAAATGTTCTTCTATTAAGCATATGGAGGTCTTATACGGACACATTTGTCAAAATTGAAACATTCAATTAAGATTGAAACTGTTTGTATGAGTGGTAATGAGGTTGATCAATCATCATACAGAGCACAGTAATGCTATAGAAATCTACAATCTTCCAAGTACAAGAGAAGACAAGTTGTTCTTCCCGATGGAGTGAGCGGGCAAGGTGAAGTAATGGAAAAGGGAAAGGATGGGAGATGAAGGGACAGGAGGTAGGCATCACTGTTACAGAACGGTCAGCTGGCGCCCTGGAATTTTCTCTCTGTCTCTCTGTCTCTCTGCCTCCCTACCCATTACTGTTGATCAGAGAAGCAGAGGGATCAGTTGGAGAATCCCACATGGCAGTTCATTTTAATGGGCCAATGGGTTCTAAGAGGAAAGGTACGGAGTAGGAGAGTAGAGAGTGGGTCTCAAGCCTTTCTGACTAAAATAAAAGAAACTAGACCCTAGAACGAAAAGGGACAGTTCTGTGAGCTGTAAGACTGAACAGACTCTTCTGGGGGCAGCTTACAGGGTGTAAACCTAGCTTTCTGAGGCTTGAAATGGTAAAGCAAGTGAAAGGCTAAATGGGTATTTATCATTCCACACGTCATTTGTTAGGACAGTGACATTTGTGAGTGATTCTAAATCGGATTATGATGTGCTGTTGAACCGATGTCGGTAAAACAACCGTGTGAGTGTTCAAGTGTTCAGATCCATCCACAGAGAACATGAGGAGATCACTGTTGTCATGGATACACATCAGGTATAAAGTAGACCGCTTGAAATGATGGCCTCTTGAAAGCAGTATCACATACACAGACTATACAGTATTGCCTTTCTGATAGAAATATCCTAATAATCTGTATGATTGTTATCAACACAGCTTGACAATGGGTTACTGATTGTTATCAGTGTTTTTTTAACTATGTGTTAAACTTTACATTGAATGCGCACATAGCAATTTTTCCTTCATGAGTGTCAATTTACCAATTTGGTTAATCTATCTGTAACTAAAAGAGTGTGTAAAACACTGTGTGAGGGATGTTAGGACTGTTATGGTGTACTTGCATTAAAAGCACTTGGATTTAGGTTTGTAACGGACGGCAGTTCTGTGGCCAGGGACACGTGGTCGTATCGAACGCACCTCGGCCGTAACGAACGCACCTCTTGGCGGTATCGAACGCACCTCGGCCGTATCGAACGCACCTCGGCCGTATCGAACGCCCCTCGGCCGTATCAAACGCACCTCTTGCGTTCGATACGGCCGTATCGAACGCACCTCGTCCGTATCGAACGCACCTCGGCCGTATCGAACACACCTCGGCCGTATCAAACGCACCTCGGCCGTATCGAACGCACCACGGCTGTAACGAACGCACCTCGGCCGTATCGAACACACCTCGATCATATCGAACACAACTCTGATCTCTAAATCCTCTTTTTTACCCAGGATTAGGAGTCAAATGTAAACCCTCACATCTAACCAGGAAGGAAAGAGTTTTGAATTAGCTCAGATCAAAGTCATGGACACACACACACACGCATAAACCCCAGTATATTTTGAGGGATTAGTTTACTTCTCTTTAGAGACCCCGGTGCGTGGGGAATAGTAAGCCAAAGCTGACGAACATGATATCAGCTTTCATGTGACTTCCAAACTGTACAACTACAGCTACATGTACATCCTCTGTTAAACGAGCTGGGTGAAGTGGACTAGAGAGCTTACATGAGGATCCTGGACATGGAGACCATAAACTATATGGAACAGTGGGCCCTGGTGTGGGGGGTCGTGGGCGGGGTCCTGAATTACAGATTTAGGGTCAGTATTATCTTTAGCCATAACCTTATCTATTGGTAAAGGCTGGGTAATTCAAAACTCACCCAATATCAGAGTAGGGTCCACTCCAGGTGGTTATCAGAGTAGGGTCAACTCCAGGTATCTGGAGTTTGCTTCCTGTGAACACAGTAGAACCATTGACACAGATCTCTTCTAACTTCCAAATGGCACACAGTCATAAAAAGGTCCAAACCCTCCTCCTACCCATCAGTGTGTATAGAGACAGTACTCCGGTCGAACAAGTTAACTAAATAAATACAGTATTTTTTTCGACATTATAGCACCTGCATGTATGCACAGTACAACACGCTAGGTACTATTACATTTAAAGACGTCAACGCCGATTGACCTTATTCAACAGCCCTTGGTACTTTGATGAAGGGTGACTGCAGCCGTGTCTCTGGAGCAGAACCCTGGGCACTGTTAGTAGTGGTATTGAAAGGCCTGGATGGCCATTATGTCTGCACAGGGATGAACTTAGAAGAGCACTCTGCGCGCCCCCCCCTTTCTGGTTTACCCATTTGCTTCACCCTCCCTTCTCCCTCCATGTGTTATTGAATTATACTCTCTAATTCTATATCCTAACACAGAGCCCCCTCCGTCTCATCCCCCTCCTCCTCCTTTGTGTGTCTTGTTTAGGTTCTTACTGTAGTTCCTCTCTTTTCCATTAGCATTCTTCCCTCATTCTGCTGATCCTGCGCCCACTCCTTTATCACTTCATTATTTCTCTCTCTCCATTTTCTCTCTGTTCACTCTCCATTTCTCTCTCTCATTCTCTACATCCTATCTTATTTTTTATGCCTCTTGTTTATTTTTTCTCTCTTTTTCTCTGTTTTCCATTCTCAGTCTCCCTTCTTTCCTTTTTTTCCCCTTTTCCCGCTTTTTCTCTTTCTCTAGTTCTCTCTCTCCATCCCTCTCATTCCCTCTCTCCCTCCATTCTTGCTCTGTCTCTTGGTTTTGTTTTATCTGCTCGGTCTTCCCCTAGAGACCAGGCTTGTTTACATTGCCTTTCCTACATCTCGCTCTTTGCAGCTGCCACGGTAATCTTTCTTTCAAATATTTGTTTCTTCCGCCACAGGATTCCGTTTCCGTGCGCCTCATTCCCGGAATCTTAACGGTGCCTCCAAACTCTGCTCTTGCCACCTTCAATACAGATCTATTCCACTACTTTTAGATGAAGGTGGGTGAGTGTTCAGAGTTTTCACACTGGGGAGAGGATGTAATTTGGCTCCAGAGGAATTCAATCAAATTACGTGTGGTGACTTTTCCATGGCACGGATCGGCAAATGCCCCTCTATCCAAATCAGTTACTGGTGGCGGATGCAATTTGGCACAAAAGGAATCCAATCCAATTATTTATGGTGTTTTTTCCCTGTCACGGATTGGCAAACGTACCTCTGTACACACCAGTTACCAGTGCCTTCCACCATGTTTCTGTCTACACCGGAGAGAGAATGGGGATGATGATGGATCGCTTTGAAATGATGGCAGCCAGGGAATGCAATTACCAACTTTGCCTGCGGTGGAATTGTAGAAGATAAGCTGTTGTGGACGGTCCAGGTGGACACCGGACCATCACGTGCGACGCGGTGAAGGTCAGGATAGGTTTCTGTTAGAAAGAACTTGCCGGCAAGTTCTTGACACAAACAGGCGTTATTCGTGTGCCTGACCCCAGCAGTCACACAAAGGCATTCTACTACTACTCTTGTTCAAGCCCAGGTTAGGGCAAGGTGAGGGAGGTAAGGAAAACTGTTGCACCTGGATCGGAGTGGATGCAAACACCCTTAGAGACCACTTTCCCCTTCAAACAGACTTGGGACCTCTGACAGACTTAAGGAGCCACTGACAAAATGGAGGTCATAAAAATCTACTGAGCGCTCTGTACACATAAGCACACTAATGTTCTTCCTGTGTGATACTGCACAATTAGATTCTGTTATGGAGCTTAATGGAGATGGAGGGACACAAATACACACAAAAACACATACATATTCTGTTATAGCGAGTAATAGGGAGATGGGCAGGTGAAGGGGATTGGAACTGATGGTGATTGAAAATTAATGTAATGAAGCGACATACGATCTCCAACATCTGCTCCCTGCCTGCTGGTTATTCATTACATTGACAGACAACGTTGCTCTGGTTGTGACCTGGAATAGGAAGGGCTGTTGGATGCATACCATTTGGTGTGTAAATTGAAAGATCCACGCAGAATCACCATAACAGTGACCGTTTGATATCAATAGGGCTGGGCAATATGGCCCAAAAAGTATACCATGATACATTCAGTAAGCAAAAATACTATCTGATATTATTTAGTATATACTCATGATAATTCCCCTTCATTTGGATGTACTATGAGTTGGTTCGTATTGTTATAAAAATAATTTTTCACTTTCTTGTGTATTTTCTGGCGACCCTTTTTATCCAGGTTTCTGGCTTTTCTATGTCCTTCTGTGTTTCACTGTTAAATGCACACATTTGCTAGTCCACAACAACGCTTTAACAAAATCAGGAGACAACTTATGAGGCTTTTTACAAAAGATACTTTTTTAGTTATCTGTGTTTCTGTTGCCCAAATGTGAGTTTGCTTGGCATATAACCTGCATTGTAGTTAACATTTATAATTGGGAAATATTTGGGGAAAAACATTTTTATCTACCAGAAGATAGTTATCACATTAGCATAATTCATAGGCAAACAACCACATGTAGACAGGGATATTCCCACATTGCCGGGAAATTAAATATCTTTATTGCAATTGTTTTGTACCATAGGATTTATTCATTTTTTGTAAGTTTAATTCCATTTGTCTGGCAGACTTAATAGAGCTCTTTTGACATGGTGGCTTGAAAAAGTGCCTCCAAACCTTCATAGTGAAGACCAGTACATAAAACTCGCTGTACTTTTTTAATCTTAATTTAAAAAATATCTTTGGGTATCCATTCACATACAACCTTATCTCATCAAATAAATTACAGGTTCCATAGTGTCTAACATTTGTCAGAACACTCTGACAAATACCACAGGAAACCATTCTGCTTTAATCACACCGTTCGCTCAACCAAGATGAAAGGTGCAAGCCAACACATTGGAGAAACTGGTTCCTGTCTCAGCCAGCGCGCAGATGTCCGAAACACACCAGGAGTTGCCAGAGTGTAAAGAGACAAGGAGATTGACGCTGACTGTCCCGTCCCCTATCCCTGACGGTCTGGCCAATTTGCACCATCCATCTGGGACTCCCAGCCACAGCCGGCTAAATGACATGGCCTGGGCTCAAACTCAGGCTGCAATTTGATGGATGTGTCTAATATTCATGGCCATTCATGAGACGCCATTATAATCTGTTTTATAATGTACAGTACTGTGACTATAAAGTGATTTTGCAGACATTGATTCAGCTTTGATTTAACATTATTAAATCCCTGTAGCTGCATATAGAGAATACACATGCACAAAATGTGGTCCACTGGGTCTTAATGTCCAGCTGGGTAAATTTCCTGGAAAATTAGGATCTGTAGACATTGTAATCTTTTGGCCGCTACTAATTGCATCTCCATTTCTTTACTGGTCAGACCTTTCTTTAAGTGCATGTGTTTTCACATTGCCCCTTTTAAGCACAGCAAGTAACACGGAACACAGCTGCTTTATATAGATTGAAAGCCCCGCCAGCTTTTAGTTTTTTTTTTGCATATTTTATATTGTGTGAATTGACCAAAATACTACTGTAGTTCTCATTATAAACCCTAAATTATAACAACATTTGTTTGACTTTAACAGTGGAAGAGATATTTACCTTTGAAATATAATTTGAGTCCAAATAGAAAATCATGCATTTAATCAACATATTTAAATATACTTGTATGTGGTTAACAGTCCTACTCAGAAAGTAATCATACTAAATCTCTACTTTCTGGTATTGATTGTTGCACTCAAAGAAATTAATCAAACTAAACGAAAATATTCATGTAAAAAAATGTATATTATTAATTTTGACTTACACATATACCCTCAGATCGAAATCCTTTTATAATATTTATTTAGAAAAATTAAATGAAACATTTACAATGTTAATCTGTTTATTCCATAACCCACCAGGGGTTCCATAAATACATTTTCTTAAATTAGGCTACCTAGTATCTGTCTGTATTTGTTTCTCTGTCTGTCTTTATTTGTCTTTCTATATCTTTCTGTCTCTCTCTCTGCCACTGTCACTCTCAGTTACACAAACTACATTTATTATTGCTGTTGAATAGGTTTAATACTGTACATGTATAGGCTATTTTCTACAAAATGTTCTGAAGGTAACAGCTATATGCGGTCAAAAGAACAGATATTCACAGCTGATTTCACATGTCCTCTGTTCTCTATGAAAAATGCAAAAGCCAGCATTAGTCATTTTCAACTATGATTAACTGAATAGCATTGTTGTGTGTGCATGTGTGTGTTTACATTATGTACACGTGTGTGTGTGTGTGTGTGTATGCGTGTGCCTGTGTGTGTGTACCTCTGGGTTGCCTTTGCGGTGTCCTTCTGTTGTTGACGGTGTCCTCTCTCTCTCTGGTAGCCTGCCTCTTCCTGATCAGTGTTCACTGGATGTCTGCCTCCCGCCATCTACACACCTCTCCAATAGGTCATACATTTGGCTTCTAACTCTGCTGCCTGTCAAGCTGGGATCAGACAGAGAGAGATTAGATGATGTTAGTGGATCGATGGCATATGGCCAGCCAGGGCTTGCTTGGGCACAAACACACACACACACACACACGTATGTGCGTGCAGTTGCAGACCCAGATCACACTATAATACACACACACCGTTGCAGACAGATTCGCGTTCCTAGAGGGAAGCAGAATGATCTGGAAATCCTCCAGGCGCCCTGAGCACTGTTGACTGTACGATTGAAAGGCCTTCATTTAATGAAGGACAAAAAAAGAAACCAGAGTGTAGATGTCTCCTTGTCTCCGCAGTGTTTCTGGAAGATGTAAGACAGAGAAAGAAATAAGTCAGTAAGACAGTGTTTATTTTTATTTATCAAAGCTGTATTTATTTGTTTCTCCTATTTGTAGAGCGCTGTGTGGCTCTCCTTCCTGTTCTTACAGCTCGTTTCTTGTTGTCGTTGTTTGGTTTTTCTAGCAATTGACAGACACGCAGATGCCTTCGCAGGGGGAAGTGCTTGGAAAGGAATACAGTCCTAACTGACTAATTATCAAAACACTAGAGATACTTGACATAACTTCACATCAAAATGATCCAAATATCTAACACTCATCGATTTTATTACTGGCCATTTCCTTTAAAAAGTTATTTGGAGCACATTCAATTTTGTGTCAAAAGCTACAAGCCTATATTTTTGAGAAATGAATACACAGATACATTTCTCAACCCCTTTTCATTATGTGGTTGTTATAAAGTCAACTTCTGCCAAAAAAAACATCTTATAACAACTTATAACATGTTAGAAATACATCAAAACACTCATATTAAAGACCTCAGCTAACTACAAGCAATTTGTTTGTTTCAGTTTAAGAAACACCACATTGTAATTTAATTTCCAAATCCTATATACAATATATTTAAGATATTTTCTAATTTCTCTCCCTCATGATCATTAATGACAGTTCTAAAAAAATAACAAGGCAGACATTGATATTATAGTGCAAACCCATACGAACACAATATTAGTTATTAAAAGTCAACGGTTGAATATGATCTTACCCATAAGCCAACAGAAAATAACTTGGAATCAGCACAAATTAGATTGAGCAATAAAAAGGCCTATGTGGTCTTCTGAAATGTAAACCTAGTTTTTCACAGTGGAGCACCACACAATGGAGAAGTTGAGGCTATTCCCTGAGACTTGAATTCCTCTTTAGCTAAGATCCCAGCTATGCTGTTGCAAGGTGCAACTATTCTCTGTCTGTCCAGGGACCGCACAAACAATGATTAGAATTAGATTTGGACAGATTAGGCAGTTTAGAATACACTTTTTCAATTCAATCATTGTTGGATTACAAATGTTGCATTTAGACATCCGTGTACAGCTAGTTACAACCACAACCTGTGAGGTGTGTATAAGTGAAAGCAGTGGCGTGATTAAATTCTTTGTAGGTTTCAAGAAATGGCGAAAGTGATATCCGTAGCCTATCGATTATAAACTAAACCAGTGGTTCGCAAACTTGTATGTGCGAGTATATACTTTTTTGGTTTTGATGCGCAGACAACATGTTTATAAGACTGTAAGATCCTGTGTTAGACATAACATCATGCAATCTCTCTATGATTTAATCATCTTGCCTGCTCTGGGACTCAATCTAACAATCTTTCGGTAACTGGTCAGATACTCTAACCAACCCAGTGAGTGGTAATGGGAAATTATATTAGTCACAAATCACAGCTTTCTATTAGTTGAAGCAAGATAGTGAAAACAAGCACCTCTTTCACTCTCCCTTTCCTTGCCTCTCTCTGTCTTTTTGCTGTCGACAGGTGATATCACCTCTCCCAGCTATTACAGACACTTACCATGACACCCACCACCTACCCTCCTTCCATCTTCTGTAACCAGCATCCACCCCCACTGAGCACTGACCCACCAGATGTCCATGGACCTTGAAAAGTAGCTGAAATGTGGTCAACTTGCCCTGGTCTTGGCCTCATAGACCTGCATGCATGTATCACAAGAAGTGAAACGTACAGTAGAATATAGTATATTTTATAAACATATAGTATATTACATTAAAGTAGGGTATACGCAGTATGTTACAGTAAATTAGGGTTTAATATATTACAGTAAAGTACGGTACATTACAATAAAGCAGGGCATAGTGAATTATATTAAAGTAGCGTATTACAGTAAACTAGGGTATAGTACATTACAGTAAACTATGTTATATATTTCAATAAAGTAGGGTATATTATAGTAAAGTAGGATATACGTGGTATATTTCAGTAAAATAGGTAAAACGATATTACTGTAGAGTTGGGTGGTAGAGTACAGAAATGCCCCACCCCACGTTAACATGATCCAAGTATCCTGCACTGACCGGTTGGATGACTCAACTGCACATCAATATCCCCCGGCGATTAGGAAGACAACACATCAACAGGATCTAAATATCCAAAAATCATTTTAGATGAACATCTCATTAACATGATCCAAATATTCCCCACCGATTGATTCTCCACTACTGTGGGATTAGAGAGAAATCAAATGATGAGGACTTTTAGGACCCAGGCAGTCACGTTGGTCAGCCTGCTACCAAGCGGGTCTTTAAAGCTCCGTGAGTCCCTGAGATCCATGCAGGGCCGGGCAGCCCGTCGTGTGAAAGATCTGGTCGCCATGGGGATGTTTCTGTTCAAAGCGGGCTGGGCTGGTACATCAGACGGTCGGTCGGTCGAATCCACAGACTGAGATCCTGATAAGACATGTCCTGGCTTCACCATGGGCCAAGACACTGTTGGTATCAACTTTTGTCCAAATCAAGTGTTTCAACATTTGCTGTTAGCACGCACGTGCGCGTGCGTGTGTGTGTGCGCTAGCTTGTGGACATTATGTTTGTGTTGCTTTGGCCAGTCTTATTTCCTCAAAGTGTATGAGGTTTACAAGATTGCATTCAATGTGTTGAAATTGATAGGACATCTGTCTTCAACGGTACAATGTGTTGAAGTGAATTGAAATGTGAATAATCATTTCCCAATATATTTGCCAATAACTGTTTTGGTCTTTCTCTTGCAGGTATCCCCAGTAACGTTGGTCCAGTTAGTAAGTAAATTAATTCAAAACAGAAACGTCTCGACGCGTGTGCTTTGCCTTATCACATTCCTCCCTGAAGTCCACTTGGTTTTAAATGTTCATTTCTGATTTAGCTCATCCATTATTCATTAAGTGAAGGATCACTCATAATTGGTTTGGAAGTGTTCATTATGCCAGGGTTAGTTTAATTCCCTGTTTTCTTCCTCTGTAAAGGAAATGGCAATAGCTCTCGGCTATATTGTCTAGAAGGCTATGTGTGGAGGTGGACTAATTCACCTTCAACAAGATAAGCCTAGATAGCAGCCCGGCTGCCTGAGTGTGCATACAAAACACCATTGTTTTCCCCCCTATGCATTATAAATAAATGGCATAGAGTTTATTAAAGTGCCTGGACCTCGGTGGTGGGATAATGTCAGGGAGGTCATTTTAATATGAGCGTTGGGTATTATCAGCATCTGCCAGTGGCCCCTAGAGCACTGAGATGGACGTGTAGAGGTGTAACGTTATAGAGTTATACAGCAGCCAGCTGGGACTGCGCCTCAGAAGAACAATAGACGGCACACACGCCGACGGACACGCCGACGCACACGCCGACGCACACCAAGCGTGCATCCTGAGTTGCGCCCTATTCCCATGTAGCGCGCTACGTTCGGCGGGAGCTCTGCGGGCCTCCGTCCTGAACTCGCACTCTGTGCGGAGCGTAGGGTGCGACTTAGATGCGAGCGGGCATTGAAGAAATCAAAGTGCACGGAGAGTCTCAGTTGTTGCCACATCTAACCCCCTACCAGTGCACAGTTCCGGGCTGGCACCCTGTGTAATGAGTGAAAACCTGCAGACGCGGATCACGTCAGATGGAGCCGCTCCCCTGGGTCTCCCAGCGGTTGCTCCCTCTGACTCCTGACTGTATCTCCATGACTGCAGATCTCAAGGGGCTAAATAGGTCAGATGAATACGGCTATCATACCCACCCAGTCCTTTAGGTACGTCACAGCATTCATGAAGGGGAGGAGACACAGAAAGGTTACGGGTTTTTATCAGAACATACCATCAGAATGTATCACTTTATCAGCGTATTAGCTAGTTGACATTACGCCACAACCGTTACCACAACTGAGGTCAAACTAGAGTAAAGGGATCATTTGGTAATAAAAATAACCACCACCTCAGCATGAAAAATGTAAAGAAATTCGACATCCAAACTGAGCATAAAACCAAGTGGACCACATCCCTTCACCCTAACCCAGAGTGCTCTATGTGCTCAGTGCTGTCTTACGCCTGTGCATGGCTACTGAACTATGTGCTGCATGCATGTTCTCCATATATATGCATTCTGTCCGCCTTTCACCCCCTCAATCCTTCCTCGACACTGCCTGACACCTAGTCAGGTCATGACCAATGGCCGTCATACATAGTAGGAGTGTATGTTCATTACACTTTCAGCCTCGTTGCCTGTCTGTCTTTGGGTGGGACAGACTGACCGGCGGTGGGCAACTCTGTATGGTTCATTCAGTCCAGGCATGTAGGCATTGAAACCCTCACAAGATGCAGGCTGTCTGTCTCGTTACCAGCAGAAACATTTCCCGTTTACATGTTAACCATTTAGGCCATGCTCTTGTCCAGAGCAACTTAAAAACACCTTAGAAACACATCTCCTAACCCCCACAGCGTTAAATAGTACCCAGTGTTGGTGCTGTAGACACTCGATGGATGGCGTTGGGTGAAAACCATCTGCAGTGGTATGTGCGTAAAATGTCAGAGGCAGAACACAGCTAAATGTCTTCTACAGTATTAGAACATTTATAAAATGTTTTAACAATATTCCTTTGTCTTTATCAATATTAAATTATGCAGTTTTTCCTTTATTTCGTTTCTTCATTTGTTTTTTTTTTTGTTTTTGTTTTTTTTCACCTTATTCAAATCAGAACTTGCAATCACGGTTTCAAATCGATGTCTCCACAGACCATAGTCTATTGAAAGCAATCCAAATCCTCCAATAAACGCATAGTATAGTCTACATAACCTGCCGTACATTACCAAATATTACTAACACCATCAGAATCGACAGTGACCTTCTTTGCGGAGAGTGACTCAAACTCAGGCTACAACATATTCTGACTGCACTCTGTATTTGCGTGTCTGAGTGCATGCATACCAAGACAATGTATCCCAAATGCCTTACCGGTTGCCCTTATCCTAACCTTATATATTACACATGATCAGAAACACCACACAGTAGCCCTCTGCTCACCATCCAATGACATGGTTGCTGGGTTGCTTGCAGTGACGCCACTGGGCACTAATGACCCATCGATGATCACCTGACCACACAGAAGTCTTCGGCATAGAGACGAACTGATGCTTTAGTGGAGGATTACAATACTAGAACATGTAACAAAAGCCTTTCTTTCTGTCTCTGCTCGATTCAAGACTCCATCCCCCCCCAACCAATCCACCAACCACTACCGGCAAACACCCCCAGTATTTCCTCCGTCATGGAAATACAGAATTGTATGTAATTATGAGGTTACAGTACACTACAACTATCAGTCATTCCAACTCCCGACACACCACATTATTTATTCATCATTATGCCTCAACCAGAAATACACTGTAATTAGATATTGATTGAATAGTCAATTTGATGAATTAAACAAAATGCCTGTGACAACTTGTTTTCTATATATATATATATATATATATATATATATATATATATATATATATATATATATATATATATATATATATATATATATATATATATATATATATATATATTTTATATATTAT
>JACXGI010001930.1:0-29685 GCA_016801175.1 Esox masquinongy | reverse complement strand
TTTAGATTTTTCTTTAGTTATGTTTGTTATTAATATTAATAACAATGCAGCGTTTTTCCCAAAATGTTTCATTTTCACTACGAATTGTTTTCCTAATATAACTATTATGAAACATCAATTTAGTTTCAATACTTTCTTTACTAAAATTGATATGCTGAATAATAATTCCGTTTGAACCGAAGTCACATTCCTTTGACTCGCTGATTTCAGAAGGAAATATTTCTGAATGCCATAGAGACAAAAACATATTTTCCCGCCCGCATCGCGTCAAACCTTTTGACGGCTTGTTTGTAACCTAAATCATTACAGATTTATGTGTAGATTATATCCCTCAAATCAAGGTAGCCCCACCCCCAGGTTGGGAATCCCTGCTCTAAACCACCGTCTGCATGTTATGAACCCTCTGCACAGCAGAGATTCTCAAGCAGAGATTAGTTGTTTATTTCAGTAAGATTGATTTCATTTTTGCTTCTGTTTACTCATCATTTCCATCAACGCACACGTTTAAGTCAGTCACGAAACTGCACAATTACATACAATGTTTCCGGGACATCGTCTGGGTCCAGTGTTTGGATGCAGCTCCTCTTCTTTGTACAGGCATTATGTTGGTATGAGTTAGTGAAGCCATGCCCTAGATGTGTGTCTAGTTGTCCGCATACGTCCCACCAGTTAACCCTTAGCAGCACCTCTATCACTGTTAGTGCATCTGATGTCTACTATAGCCGTTGTACTGAATAACTCATGGTTTCTCCTGATTGCATGCAGTTCGGCCGAATGTCTCATCCCTAGGTGTTGCTAACCGAAACCAAGGTAGGCTATACTTCCAACTAAGATTAAACATATTTCTTTCCAGATCTGCCTCATGTATAAAGTAGTCATACAGTGACTCCACTAGCCGTGACAGCTGAGACCAGATCTCCAAGGTGGAGCTCTTCCTACTTAAAGTATATCTGTATAGAAGGCTATAATCATTGTGGGCTTTTATTTAAAACAAAATTGACCGAACTACTTTGCGTTGTTTCCCTTTATTCTCAGTATCTGCTTTTTGTGAGAGGGCTTTGACATTTTTAATTGGGTCATTTGAATTGATGGCGTAGTAGGCACACATGCATGTGCTGAAACATGCTGTGTCTCTTATCCTTTCCCCTCACCTCCACTCCACTTCTCCTGTTCAGCCCAGTTGAGCAGCCCGGATGAGGGCTGGACAGACACAGGGTCTTTCTCTCAATTTCCCTCTCTTTCTCCTTCTGTTTCTCCCTGTCTACCTCACGGTCTCTCTCCCACCCTCTCTCCCTATCTCTCTCTGTCTCCCTCTCTCATTCTCTATCTTTTTCCCCTCTTTATCCCTCTCTTTTTCCCCCTCTTCCTCGCCTCCTCGCTCCATCTCTCTCTCTCTCTCTCTCTCTCTCTCTCTCTCTCTCTCTTTCTCCCATACCATTTCAATATCCTTTGATTATCCCGTCCTTTTTTAATAAGGCGTGGTGCTTCTAGGGAATCTCGAATACTGTCTGGGCTCGGTGGAAGAAAAGAGGAGGGTTTCACGTAGCGGTTTATGTAGATTGATTTCAGGCAATCTCAAGTTAATCCATTGTGCAGATGTGCTTTGGCTGTGGCGATGTCTTTCTAACAAACCGCCCCTGTATTTTAACCCAGACCTCTGGCCAAGTGGATGTACAGCGATATAGAGGCTCTATTGTGCTAGTAGATGTGTCCTAGGTTGAGGACATAGGACAGCATGAGAGAGGGGTTCAGGCAGGGCTGACAGTTATTTCCCCTCCAGTTTGTAGGTTAGTTATCCGACAGAGGAGAGATGCAGGGAGGCAGCAGTTTGGTAGGAATGTGCCGTGACGGCGAGTCTCCACCATGCGCACCAGTAAATATACTTATGGGGAATAATCCCAGTGGGCTTTAATACAAATGTGCTTTCCATATGTCGAGAGGATAGAACAGCAAAACACAACAATACCGGTCATCTGACTGCCTTGTTTTGCTCTTCATTTCTTCCAATGGACACACTTGAGTAGATTGACAGGAGCATGGGTCCATCTGACCTACTGCATATGTAACTCTATACCACAAAAATAAGTGTTTTTATAGTACCACTTTTAGATGAAGTGGAATGAAAGTGAAGACTTTCTATGGCAATCAATTCCTCGAATAATTGATATGTTTTATATATAACTTACAGGACCATATATGTTGGATCACTCACTCTTTATTTTAAGTCGCATTAGACCATCTTTGCTATTTGACTTTTTATTTATTAAAGGCAGAAAAAAAGTCTGTGTATGATGCCCGGTTCAATAATCCTTCAAACATTCAATTGTTTCATGTTGAACGCAATATATCATGCTTTTATTTATTTGTTTGTTTTTTTCTTCTTTTTTTTGTGTAATTCGTCCAGTAGCTCCTCAAGTGTCATTGTCAACTGTCCCTTCAGTTCAAGTTGCAAACAGCAAGCGAGGTAGGAGGTTCTCAGATTCATACAGTGCCCACTTGAGGCAACGCTTGTCAAGAGCCACATCCTCACTGTATGAATCTAGCAAGACCCATGTCTGTGATACCATAGGCCCCTAACCAAAACCCTGCTGTACCTGCTAATGTTGCCGATCCACGACAGTCTCTCCGAACTAAGAACTGTCCACCCTGTATCCATACAGAAGGGACTTTTTTTTACTGTATGGACACTTGGTGTACCTACAGTATATGTTTTGGTTAATGTACAGGATGTGTGGCCCTGTGTCATTCGGTGTGATCATTACAACCACTATGGAAACACACATATTGAACGGTATGAATAATTAGGACCCTGTAACATTCTAATCCATTGCATTAGTATTCTGAAAACAGGGCTTCTCCTGGTCTGGCCTGGCCTGGCCTGGCCTGGCCTGGCCTGGGCGTCCAGACTTCTGCTAGTCTTCTGTTCTCCCTGGTAGATAACCATTCACCTGGTGTCCCAGGGCTGGAATAAAAGGAAGCAGCATGCCTTGTCCCAACAACTGGAGTTGAGAACTGCTACTCTAGAAAATGTTTCAAAGACTTTACTTTAGATGTGATAAATCATGTAACCCTACTTTTTTTTATCAGGAAGAGTATTGGTCTAGATAGTCGAAACTTTCGGAGACCTCCAATTAAGTTCTGTGTAGCTTGGCATCAAATAGACCGTGGACCATGATTCTCTTCCTTGGATAAACTTAAGTAGGCCAGCTAAGGCCACTGTCTTTCATTGTCAAGGCTGTCATGGTGGCCGATGGAGAGACCTGACCTCAATCCAGACCGCAATAACTCTAATCCCTCCCCAAAGCCCCCGCAGCTGAGTGAGGGCTGTCTGTCCCACTGCCTGTGTGCAAAGGCTTAAGGAGCACATCTGGCCCAACGTGACAGTTGGTGTCAGCGGTCGCCCTCGAAGACAAATTGATCCCAACTCTAAAGCTGATCTGGGCCAGCCAGGTGTCACGCACGAGGCTCCGCTGGGCCGTCTGAGATCGGCATGCCTGCCTGACGTCATCTGACTGGGCAAATGGCATCGGGCACTGCCTGGTCCCTAATTTGGGAGCTAACACTGCACACACTCCACTGGTCACATTTCTTTATACATTCACCTGCTTCTCATGCAAAGGGCTTGATGTGTGGCTGCGACATATATTAACTTTCTCCAAACACCCATTTTGTTCTCAATATAAAGGACATATTTATTTGTATTGATGTATTTTTCATTGGCGTGTTGCATGCTCTGGGATTCAGGATTATAGTTCTGTGCGAATGCAATAACCAGGACCTGTGAATTACACTGGTGCTGAAAAGGTTCCTGCTCCTAATCTCAAATTCAACACACAGTATTGAAAATGAAGCCTGAATTAATCTAGATGGACATTTCAAACAATGCGGACCTATGCCTTGCCCACGTTGAAAATCACATCCTAACTCAACTCATCTTGTTTGACCTGTCCAGTACTGTGTGGTCCAGTCCCCATGTAACCCAGTCTCCGTGCCATTCCAGAACCAGAACCCTCTCTGTCCTTCCATGGTGGTGTGCTTGAAGTGAACGTCTCTTACTCTCCCTCTAACAACATGCTTTCTCAAAGCCCCAGAGTGAACTGACATGGAAAATCACTGGCTGCATCTGTCCATGCCAGACTCATCCTCCCTCCTCCTCCCTAACTCCACAACCTAACATTGCCTCAGTCTCAGCCCCATCTCTCCATCATAACCTCGCATGTGATGGTGCTTCCTCGCGCTCCCCGGCTCCCACCGCCGCCGCCGCTCGCCGTAGACCACACACAAGGCAAGTCGAGCCCCACCTCAACACGCCCCCTCCCTGGCCTCTCTCCCCCTTCCTTCTTTGCAAGACTGCGAATGCTTCGGCCACTCCAACCGTTGCAGCTACATCGAGCTGCTAAACACCGTCATTTGCGTGAGCTGTAAGCACAACACTAGGGGGCAGCACTGCCAGGATTGCAAGCAGGGCTACTTCCGAAATGCCTCCGCTCAGCTGGAAGATGAAAATGTGTGCATAGGTCAGTTCCCTCACCACCGTCACTGTCGTCATCAGCTCCGCTTCTTTCAGCTAACCCTCCACGTGACCCCATTCCGTTTTTGCCACCCTGTAATCCTCACGTCATATCTCGCCTTTCACCTTAGCGTGTCAGACGTCCAGACTCCTGCATCATATGTTTCTCTTTTCTCCTTGCTGTCCGGTTTCCGTTGTCCTCACTTGATTCTGTCCATATGATTGTCACATCACACACTTCCTTCTCCACAGCGCTTAATGTATAATTAAACCAGCTGGTAGTTATCAGAATCACAACTTCCATATTTAAAGAGTATTACTCAGAAACTGTACCGCTGCCCATTTTTTCCCAAACAGAGTATTTGATGCCAACAATGGTACTGAGCATGTCTACTTCACGACAGGTCACAGCAGCAGAACATTCCAGATGTTTCCCAAATAACCAAAAACAAGTTTAAATCTGTTCCTAACCAGTTAAACGTGCACCTATGTTTTAAGACCGATGTCCTCAGGGTCAAGTCAGTGTCCTGTAAAGACAGGCTTTTCATCTGTGTTAGTTTGGAGTGGCTCAGGAACACCAGACACATGTCACCAAGGACACATCTGCTGAACACAGAGACTAGTAATCCCACCCTTTGTCCCATATCCAGGTGCCTCTTTCTGCCCAAGGGGACATCTAACAAACACTCACACTCCACGCATACATCTGTGGAGTCAAGTCACACTTGGCGGAGGTGGCATTATTGCATTTGGCCCTCAGGAAATGCTAAAATCCAGCTCTTCCCAGGAATACTAGTGACTTTCATCAACTGCCTTTAGAGGCTGCGTCACAAATAACACCCTATTCCCTATCCAGTGCACTAGAGGAGTAATTGCTGGAAGTAATTGAGTGTCATGTAGTAAGCAGCCAGAGTCAGTGAGGATGTGCCCTGTCCGTAACGCTTTGACCTTCCCCCATCAGAGCATGTCAGTGGGTTACCACCATCACAGAAGTGTGATGTGAAGGTCAAGTCAGCGCTTCTGATAGAACTGCTGCTGAGATGCGGTTAACATCCAAATAGACAATAGAAGAGTCGATTGGCTTGTATGTTCCTTAGCATCGTTTTGGAAAGAGCTTTACATATCGATGATGGTAAGGATATTATCATTTTTGGTTTGGCTAATAATGGGTGGTGCTTCATTTTGTTAAACATGTTTTATTACGACAGGGTGTCGTTATAGTATTAGCTAAATAAATAATTTTCAATGAATGTAGACTTATCAGATCATCTGTAGTATTCCCAGGTGAGGACTGAATCAGTTTTATTGAAGTATCATAGATTAGGAATGACAACACATAATACAGTGCAGCAATGCCCATTTCAATGTTACCGTTCCACTTTTATCATATTGCAAACATTTTCTGAATCATCTTCTACAAAGTTTAAAACCTTTCTTCTCCACGTCTCGTCTCATTTCTATGTTCATATCTCTCTGTACATCTCCACTGTCTCTCTGTCATCCTCACCACCTTTTAGATCAAGTCACAGAGAGAAATGTTTAAACTTAATGTCATACTTTTTAAAAATATTGCTACCATATATAGGTTACTAAGACATTGCATTTAATGTTAATGTTGCTTTATATATCTATCTATATATATATATATATATATATATATATATATATATATATATATATTATAGATTTTTTTAAGTATCATTACAATGCTTACAGTTCTCAAATTTCAAGTTCTTCTTCCGTCACCCACTTTCCACATTTCACCTCATTACTTTTGAAATGGTAGCATTTATCCTGTTAGTGATAGCTAACTGATATTGTGCTTGAAAATAGATTTCTGTTACCCAGTGAGCCTATCTATGATAGTCACAGACTCACGTGTAGCAGCTGTATGAAGCCAAAGCACCACCTTGTTCTCTAGCGTGTGTGTGTGTGTTTGTCTTGTTTCTACAGACTGTAGTTGTAATCCATTTGGCTCAGACAGTGTTCGCTGTAATGGCACAGGATTTTGTAAATGTAAGGAGGGAACTACAGGGGCTAAGTGTCAAGAATGTCTGCCCGGATATTTATGGGACAATGGCTGCAAATGTAAGTAAAACCACACCCCTCTTGTAGCTCTGCTGGGACCCCACCCCATATCTATCTATCTCTACCTCGATGTCTATCTTTATGTCTATCTCTACCTCAATGGCTATCTCTATATGTCTGTCTCTACCTTGATGTCCATCTCTATGTCTATCTCTACCTCGATGTCTATCTTTATGTCTATCTCTATCTATCTCTATCTCGATGTCTATCTCTACCTCGATGTCTATCTTTATGTCTATCTCTGTCTCTACCTCG
Source organism: Esox masquinongy (assembly GCA_016801175.1). Classification (NCBI taxonomy): domain Eukaryota; kingdom Metazoa; phylum Chordata; class Actinopteri; order Esociformes; family Esocidae; genus Esox; species Esox masquinongy. Next base: position 22,832 of record JACXGI010001930.1, on the reverse strand, counting down.
ATGGTTATCTCTATATGTCTGTCTCTACCTAGATGTCCATCTCTATGTCTATCTCTACCTCGATGTCTATCTTTTTGTCTATCTCTATCTATCTCTACCTCGATGTCTATCTTTATGTCTATCTCTGTCTGTCTCTACCTCGATGGCTATCTCTATATGTCTGTCTCTACGTTGATGTCCATCTCATTATCTATCTCTACCTCAATGTCTATCTCTGCGTCTATCCCTATGTCTATCTCTACCTCAATGTCTGTCTATACCTCTATCTCTGTCTATCGCTACCTCAATGTATGTCTATAAATCTATCTCTGTCTATCTCTACCTCATTGTCTGTCTATACGTCTATCTCTGTCTATCTCTACCTTGATGTCTATCCCTACCTTTATCGCTCAATAATTCTCTATCTCTCTATGTCTACCTCTATAGCTGTAGCTCTATCTTTAACTATGTATCTTTACCTATATAAAGAGGTATACTTCTACCTCTATATCTCTACCTATATCTCTATCTCTATATCTACCTCCATGTAATACCTATGTCTTTAGTTACCTCTACCTGTATTTCTGTCTCTAACCTCTACCTCTTTTTCATTCTCACTCTCTCCTTTCTTCTTTTTCACTGCCTCTGCTTGGTCATGCAGGCATGTGCAGCTTTGAATGTCCAAACTACTGCAGGCAGTCAGCCTATGGATCCAACCATAACTAACAGTGACTAACCAGGAATGAGCAGGGTTTTTTTTCCTCATTCTACCTGAATTCAAGGTTTTTTGTCTTTAAACGCAGAGCTTTATATTTCCTCTTGGATTCTGCTGGTATATGACGCTGAGGCAGTCTGGGAATCAAGAACACTTTGCATGTGGATGCTTAGTATTCAGTTATTCAGTGGAAACACAGAGCAGAAACCAACAACAACAGCTGAGCTAATATTGACTGGCTATAGCATGATAGGGACTGCTGGTGATCTGTTTGAGCTGGCCTCTCCCTCTTTACGCAATCACTGTCTGGTTTGCACTCATGTCCAGATAATGGTGGCCAAGGCAGCATTTAGCTGTTCAAAATGTTGTTTTTCCCTCAAGTGCCAGAATCTTGTCCCAAAGGTTTCCATTTTGAAGTAAACGAAGAGATTCCATCGGTCAGTAAACTATTTAACTGATATAACAGAGTGCCTGGTATAATCCATGTGGGATTGTTGATCCACAGGCGACAACAGCCAGTTCAACCTCTCACGGGACACTCCTAGATTGGAACCTCCTCCAGATGGTGAGTCGGCAGTGATTGGCTACATCACTTCCCATCTGTGGATGGCTTCCAGCTTGGTGCCTTTTTCACCGTAACCACAATGCCTTTTCAGCAGCGCTTGCTAAGTGCTAAACCGCAGATCTTCTGTTTCCCGTTGATGCTCAGAGCAGAAAGCCGTTTCCTTGTAGACCGGGTCAGGAAGCCACAGCCGACAACTTCAACTGGGACAGACACTTGAAGTTGTCAACAGTGTAAAATGTAATTAACACTTCCGCTATCTATAACAGTGCAATACACACAATACAAACTGATCAGAAAAAATACTTATTGTATTGTTATTATCATATGTGAGGTCTAATCCATTTATGAATGGACAGATGGGAATAGGAAGGATGAGAAGTCAGATCATTGACTGTGTACTTTGTGAACGCTGGAAGGGTTAATACATGCAGTATATCATAGTTTGATTGGCAGCATCCACAACAGCACATCTGGAGCAATAGAGTTCCGGTCAACACGGAACAGTGGAGTAAGCAGAGAGACAAGACAGTGAGAGAGACACATAATAGAGGTGTATGCAGAGAGGCATACAGGGAGAGACAGAATAGAGGAGTAAACAGACAAGATGGAGGGAGAGACAAAATAGAGGAGTAAATAGACAAGACTGAGGGAGAGACAGTATAGAGGGGCAAACAGAGAGATGAGACATGGAGAGAGACAGAATAGAGGAGTAAACAAAGAGACAAGACGTGGATTGACAGAATAAAGGAGTAGACAGGGAGAAAAGACATAGAGAGACAGCATAAAGTTGTAAACAGAGAGACAACATAGTGGGAGAGAGACAGAATAGAGGAGTAACAGAGAGATCAGTCTGGGGGAGAGACACAGAATAGAGGAGTACAGGGAAAGAGATATGTTTTACCTACTCAATCAAACCAGTCTATTCACACTAGAAACACCCAATAATTATTCATACTGTAGCTAGGGTGAAGGACGGTTTGTCTCAGACAACTGTCTTTGAAACTGTATATGAGTAAACATGCGGAGTAACTCAGTTCCAACTCTCATGCTTATATATTTTAGGGCCAGCAAGTATCCTGGCCCTTAAAGCATCTGACTAGTAACCAAAAGGTTCGATTTAGATTAATCCCCTCTGGACAGCTAGATGAAAAATCTATTGGTCTGTCCCTGAGCAAGGCAGTTAATCCTAATTGCTTGCAGGTCATTGCTATAAATGACCAGGTGTTCTCATTCAATTTACCTATGACCGACTATATTTTAGTCCAATTTCAGACCTTCTTCCATTAGTGAATGCTATACTTGGCTCTATTCAAATAAAACTCAGCTGTACATGAATAGCTTAGACTGGATATGTGTGCAGACTGGAACATGCAATTAAAACACCAATCTCTTGTCAAATAGAGCCCATTCTCACAGCGGCACACCTAGCTCATTGGTTTACTTCTCTAAATATTATCCCTCATATCAAAAGCAAACCCAATAAATCTCCCAGTTTATTCTCTGCACGGGGTCTCTTTACACGTAGGGATTGGTAAACATGAGTGATTGGTAGGAACGATTAGTGTAGATTGCATTGCCACCCTGTCCCAGTTGAGTATAGCAGATTATTTTCAAATGTCTCTTCAGTTTAGAACGCCTTATTTAGTGTGGGTCAACTATTTCCTGGTAATAATTTCAACCCAGCCATGTTCTCGGCCACTAGATGCTTAAATATTTATTTTCCAAAATCTGGGTTCAGGCCTCCACTGTTTGTTGGCCTGCATGTGGGTGGCTGTGTTGGCCCGTGTGTGTGTGTGTGTTTGTGCGTGCGCGGGTGGGTGGGTGTGTGTTTGGGTGGGTGTGGGTGTGTCCACCCTCGGATGGGCGGGTGGGTGTGTCCACCCGCGGATGGGCAGGTGGGTGTGTGTTTGTGCATGCGCGGGTGGGTGGGTGAGTGGGTGTGTCCACCCGCAGATGGGCGGGTGGGTGTGTTGGCCCGCGTGTGGGTGTGTGTGTGTTTGTGCATGCGCGGGTGGGTGGGTGTGTGTTTGGGTGGGTGTGTGTCGTCCCAGGGTGGAACAGCCCTTCCTAGAGTAATAAACACAGCAGGAAGGCCCCATCTCCTGGACTGGCACCTTGAGGAGGAAGAGAGGATTGAAGAGGAGAGAGTGATAGAATAGCTTTTACCAGAGACAGATAAGAATAGAGAAATCAAAAAAGGATCTCTACAGCAAATAGAATTATTTTCTAAACTGGGCCTCTCAAAAGAAAAAGCAGCAAAGAGGGTGAAGACCGGAAATCTATTGAGCCTCTTTTGGTCTGACTAATGTAGTCTTTAGAACTTTGTTGACCAAGTTTACCACCACTTCATTTATCTGTCACATTTACTGCTCTGCTCACTCTCTTCCGCAAACACTTTGGTATTGATCTGCCTGTGTTAAGTGGTTAATGTCTTCCTTTTCCCTTCCACTGCATTTCTGGGCCTATTTCAAACCAATTGTATTTATAGGGTATCATTAAGAAGCATTACCTATGTGGTAGGAATAGCATCTTTCTAGGGCCTATGTCTGACCACAAAGCATTTCTTGGAATTATTACTGTATGCACCTGATGTCCTCTTGTCAAGCCAAACACAATTAAGTCTCCTTTGCAAAATAATTATATTTCTGCAAAGGGCAATGTAAGATAAAAATGCATGGACAAAACGAAAGGTTGATGTTTAATTAATAGTCTTGTCCATGTACTGATTACATCAGGGACATTGGGACCCTGGGGGTAAAACTTGTCTTTTTAATGAATTCACTTGATTGTGCTCAACGAGATCTTAAGGGGAACGCACATCCCTTTACGAAGTCGGTCAACATGCCTTTCCTGTTTCCCTGACAGCATTCGCTGATCCAGACAGAGGATGGAATGAAAGATTTCTGACTCAAAATGAATTATGTACCGTCATGATCAGGGGTCAAATGGCCTGCTAATAGCATGTCCTCCATACAGTGAATGGAATGCCTTGTTACTTGTCTCTGAGTATCATGTCCACGATAGTAAACAACAGGTTAATGGACACAGGGGGAAAGATTTTGTAGCAATGTAAAGGAGAAATCATTCTTGGTCATGTGTGATGTCAAACATTAACAGATGACTGGAGTCTGGAATGTAGTGTATTCATCAAACCTGGGTTGCACACACTATTACATATTGAGAAATAGCCTTTAGAGAAGTTCGGCTCTGGATATGAGAATAATATGTGACACCTGGTTGGAGTCAGTTATTTTTGTGATATTTGCTTTTAAAAATGTAATTGGGTAAACATTCAACAGCTGCATTCCCTTTTCATGAAAGAGCAAAAGGATCTGTGGCTTGTTGTGTGGTGTTGAGGTGGTTTGGCCCTAGTCTGCTTGTTTATCGCTGTGTATTTGTCTCTCTCTCTCTCTTTCTCTGTCGGTTGGTTTGTTAGTTCTGTGCTGGACTGGGTTGGTTTGTTTGCCTGCAGCTTGCTTAACAGCTTGGCTCCAATGGGAATAGACTGGCCTTGGTGTCCCCGGATCTAAATATACCCGTTCCAACTAACTCTCAACTCAACTCATCTAAAGTCAGTTCAGTGTTTTGGAAAAGCCCACAGGCTGTGGGAAAACTTTGTGCCGAGCTGCGATTCATCACATTGTACAGACCCGTACGTAGGGTACTATTCTAGCATGGCAAATTGACGCATGACGAATGGCTCCTTCTCCACTTTGCTAATTAATGTAATGGGAATGATAAAAGGAACACGTTCGAATTGGAGAGGAAAATTAGAGAATGGCACAGTGATCTATTGTGTTATGCAAAAGAGATGAATTGTCTTTGGAAATGAGTGTGTAACTCATCATTTTAATAATTCATTTGTTTTTGTCAAATGTGTACAAATATTACAAATATATTTTTTGTTTACAATTACCTGTTTTGTAGAAAAGTATGTATTCTAGATTGTCACAGATATTGCAAAAAGCCCAAAATGTTGTTAAGACCAACATAAAAACCAAAGTTTATTTCACTACAGCAGAATGTCTTGATATGTACAATATGTTCACCAAAATAATGTTTGTAATAAAACTGCTACTTTATTGCAATGCATTGTGGGCCAGCAATGTGACAGCTAATCCACAGCATCATAGTTTCCCATTATCCTGTTATAGGAATTTTGTTTGAAATTCAGTTAAACATATTTAAATTATCTTTCTCTATTTTGTTTTTCATTTATTCTACAAATAAAATTACACACATACAACTAAAATGAGATACATTTTTATTTTACCAACCACTATGAATTATGGACTTATTTTCGTATTTTGCTGTATTATTATTACTGCATCGCTATTGCTGCATGTAATGCATTCATACAATTATCACGATTGATCTGGAAAGTAACTAAAATGGTTTTACCTAAAGTTATTCCATTGACTTCACCTTGATAGGAATTTCTTATCAGATAACATTAACACAGAAAAAGTCACGCAAGTGAGCATTGCACGCGCTTCTCCAGCTGTGTTTGTGTGTGGGTCTCACATCTTTCTAACTCTGTCTCTCTTAGCCCGAGTGTGTGACAACGAGCTCCTGCGCTGTCAGAACGGAGGTGTGTGTCTGAACAACCTGCGGTGCCAGTGTACCTCTGCCTTTACGGGCCTGCTGTGTGAGAAGCCCCGCTGTGAATCAGAGCTCGGGGGCTGTGGTGGTCCCGACTCCGGACAAACCGCCCTCTCTCCAGCATCACTCCCTACCTTGCTGCTCGTCCTGCTGCTGGGCTCGACGCTGTTTAGAGAAGCATCCTACTGGCCCTAGCCCATCCTGCTCTGAGAACCACAGGCCTACTGTCCATACTGAATAGGTGGAGAGTGCTACCCAATAACCCACTACAACGACAAACAGAACTATAACAACCATGAGCTTAGTCTACTGTACGGTACCAACTGTCCACCAGACACAGCAAGGACACTCGCTGTCTAGAAGGGAATGTGCCAGAATGAAAGTAAACTTTAATTTGAGATAAAAGTATATATATATATATATATATATATATATATATATATATATATATATATATATATATATGATGAGAATTAAAAATAAATATAAAAAATAGAAATAAATACCAGATATTTAAAGAGTTTAACTTGAGCATTTGCTTTATAAAGTCTTACCAGCCCGATAATGGAGACGAGTGACCAAAGCCATACCAGATACTTTCTCCCATAACTGTCAAACGGAGGGACTGGACATGACAGACACTTTGCTCACTTCCTCTTATATTGCCACGGCAACGGGACCTGCGACAAATCAGAAGTGGCAAGCTCAAGCTAGAAATGCCAGCTGCTGCTAGCTGCCCCTGTCCCAGGGTTCTTTGGGGTTTGATGCTGGCTGGACTGAACCGCTTTTGGGCTGGACTGACTGACCGATGCAGAACTCTGTAGAACTGTCCCCACCACTGCTGAGTGATGGAAACACAGGCTTGAAAAATAAACACGAATAAAAAGAGAAGTTAAGGATGAATAATTAAAAAGGGAATGTAGGCATTCTTTGCTGTCAGTGCATTGTGGATATAAGGAAATCCAACAGGCAAAACATTTTGCCCATGTCTATCTATCTTTCTGTCTCTCTTTCTCTTGTTCTTCTGTCCTTCTTTCAGTCTCCCTTCTCTCTCTCCGTCTATCTATCTCACTATCTATCTCTCTGCCTCCCATCCTATATTCCTCCCCTGTCCTCTTCCCCATGGTCCCACCCAGCCTCTTCCTTCACAGACCTGTGCTTTTGTAAACGTTACTCTGTAACCCTTGTCGGTTGAAAGATTTTTTGTCCGATGTTAGTGACGCACATGTGTAACAGCCCCGTATCCTCCCCTCCAAAAGATAGTCAAACTACCTGTATACATATTTTACCTTAAGACCACTGCGTTTCCTGAGACCTTGGTCGAAGAGCCTAGTGTTCACTTCAGCAGACAAAGTGCTTAGAGAATCATCAGTGTATTTCCAACTTATTTTATTGACAGAGCAAAAAAGACGTAATCATTTATTTTGTACTATTTGCCGAACAGTGTTATCAAGGCAACTTGTTCCTGTATCTACTTCAGATAAAATTAAAGTACAGAAGAAATGTTTTTTTTTCTTTTCTGTTTTAGTTTTTTTCTTTCCTTCATTGGTTTATTTTTCTCTTTTGGTTGTGCAGTTTGCGTTTCCTCGTTATTGGCAACGTGCTGGCATCAAAGAATATTGGTTTACATATACAGTATACTAATGTGTAATAAGATCCCACCAAAGGACATTCTTAATGTTTTCTTGTTGCTTTAACACTGGAAAAATTGAAGTAAATAAAAGTTGAAGAAATAAGTTGAGACAGATGTGTTAATCATTTCCTATCAGAAGACCCAAGAAATATGTATGCACTTTATAGACTAACAGTAAAATATTGTTTTATTTTCTCAGTAGACACGTACAGTACGGTGATGCTAATACCTTTCAATACCTAGGGAGGGGGCTTAAAAAGACAAAATTAGGGTGGAGAGTCCTGTAAGCCTCAGTGATATTTGTGTGCTATTTATCCTGAATTCAATCCGGTAAAGATTTATTTTAGTGGAATGCATTGTGGGAAAGGGAGGTGGAATTAAATATTAACAGCTATTGACATCTCCTTGAGATCTTGTGTTCAAAGTTTATATTGTGGGTCTTGTCAGATACTAGACAGTTCATCTATAACCTGAAAAATTCAATCCTCAGCTCCTGCTGAGGCTCTTTGTTTCTTTCTTTCTCCAAAAGTTTGGGTTACTTTAAGTAATAACTTGAGCATTGTTTGTTTAGTTGGAGGCTTTTCTCACATTCGACCTATGATGTGTTCTCCATGTTGTTTCATGCGTTGGCATGCTAGGAAGGTAATGTAGGTGGTCTGCAACAATGTCGCAATGCCAATGCACATAAACACAGGTTGTTGTTTTTCCCTGGCTTGTGTTTGTTATTGTCTTCATGACTGAGTAATGCTGTCGAAATATCATGTTGTCTAGTGGCACTGCACCTAACACTTTTTAAAGAATTTACAGAAATGGAATAAATCAATGGGGTTTCCATAACAAGGACCCAGAGAATGACTGATATACCAAGAAATACTAAGAAGAAAATGTGAAGTCAAATGGCTGCTTACAAAACAATAACTACAGTATTTATGCCTTTTACCCGTTTAACAGCTTGGCTGTGTAGCCTACTCACTGATGAAGACGTATTAAACAACAATGTGTGACTTCAATGATGTGTTATTTCTTCATCAAACACAAATCAGCTGCCTATTAATTATGCAGGTCTTTAAATTGCAGTTTGTCAGATTTCCAAAAAGGTCACTGATTTGTGTTTTGCTTTTGGGTGTTACATCCTGTGTGGGGTTACACTTATGACAGAGCCACCAAATTATATTCAAATCCCTAGAAGAGGTTAATTTCCAAACCTTCTGGCCCTCTTTACTGTGGACTCAGGTGACATGTGGAGGCCAAGTTTACACACTAGACCTCTTTCCTGACTTGTGATGGAAAAATAAACACTGTTTTAATCTTTTTATCTCAGAAAGAGAAGTTGTCTGGCTTTTGTTGACAAGGGAATATGAGCAAAAGGCCTCAGGTTTATTTTAATTTTGTATTTCTATTAAGCATTTTAGACACTCCAAAATCGTTTTTGTGAAGCCAGTCAAAGTCATGGTTTTGTCAAGGTCCCCTGCATTTCACCAAACATTCAACCCAGTTGTCTGCATGCAGGCAATGTTGAGATTTAAAATAGACTAGTCGTTCAGGGAGAAGACTTCATCCTAGATAACTCACCTTCACAGTTGCACTGCTATCTCCTCTCTGACCCAAACAGACAGAATCACTAAACACTATCCGACTCCAATAGCAAAACAATGCAAATGGCTAGCTAGTGGCTGTACCGTTGGTCCACTTAAGGGTTGTTTTAAAGTGTAAATGCTAACAGAATGTATTGAAAGGAGTGTTATGTTTGTTGACTATATCTGTGTCTATTTTCCTTGTCTTGTTTATTGGTTATATTGATCTTTTGTGTTGTCTTCCTGGGTTCACAAACATTTCCATAATAATGACCATACCAAGGGAAACAAACTGAGGAGAAAGAGACAAAATGCCTCTTAAACCAAAATACCTAAAAGGCAAAGCACTCAAGAGATGCCATTAGAAAGCTGGGTAATTAGAGAGTTACTGAGGTGGCTTGAACTGAGCCAAATCAAGCCAAGCTATACTCTTTCTTCATCACAATTTGCTAGAACCATGTTGAAAAGAACAATATGAACACAAAATATCACAGCCAGTAGAGTTTGCATGATCATTTAAATGTGGTGTTTCCTGCGGTTGCTCTTGTTTGTAACCTGCAGTAGGGTGGGTTAGGCTGTGGTTCTGCTGGGTTATAACCTGCCATAGAGTGGGTTGGGATGTGGTTGGACTGGGTAATAACCTGCAGTAGGGTGGGTTGGGCTGGATTATAACCTGCAGTAGGGTAGGTTGGGCTGTGGTTGGGCCATAGCCTAGTGTGGTGTGTAGAGTGACTGGGCTGGATGGATCCTTCCATATTGACCTTGGGACCTTTTACTGTGTTTCCCTCCATAGCTCGATGCTTCTCTCTCTGCGTGATAATCAATGCAGAGATCCAGCCAGAGACAGCAGCCATCGATCTGTGTTCCTTTCTGAAGAGTCGTCTTTATTTATCAAATGCCTAGCTCTCTCCACACTTTCAAAGCCTCCATCATTCTGGTAATGGAGCCCAGGGTGTAGGTGTAACTAGATTGTAATCCTTTTTGGAATGGCCACTCTATTGTCTGACATTTTTAAAAATACAATTTGTTACAGGAACTCTTAATATATGTTTACCTCTACCTTCAAGTTTTACTCTGACATTTCAATACTGCTGGTAACTGAGCTGCAACCAAGGCGTAGAAGACAAAACCTGAATTTATATTGAAATATTTTACATTTTATAAATGTATTTTAAACATTGCAAGGTGTGTTGTGAAACCACATCAGTGCTTTGCAGGGTCTTGCCAGAGATTGGATGCTAAACCCAAATTCTTCTTTAGTGTTTTGATGTTTAACCGTTGTTTATGTAACCATTGACACAAAAATAGACTGTGTGTGGCAGGAAAATAACAGACGTCACTGAATTTGAGGCAAAACCAATTGTTCATTATGTTTTTTTGTTTTGATGAAGTGCATAGAATTGCCGTTGGGATACTTTTACATTGTAACTGACAAAGGTTTTGAATACTATTTAAGCCAACATATTGCCATCTAAGCAGATACTTAGAAAAGTAGTTCTGAGAAATCTGCAGTTATCATGTCAGCATTTTTGAGCAGTGCTTCATCCACCAGTACTATATTGGGGTTTTACATTTTCAACTACTGTATTTGTTTTCACCATGAAAGTGGATCATTAAGATCCACTACACCCCAAAGCTTAACAATAAGCTTAGTAGTAATAGAAAAATTCAGAACATTTTGAATTGTCCACAATCTAAGAAAAAAAATGGCATACAGCACACAGCAATTATTGATTTTTTTTTTTTTACAAAAATATTTATGTTAATGCCATAGTTGTATATTTTCAATGAAAATCACTACAATAAATGTAATTTAGTTATCACCATGGCCTGTTATTGGCTACGCTATCTAGCTTCTTTCCTTTTCTTAATACAGGACAGCAGTGCTCAGCAACGAGACGCTAACCTGATGAACTCCCTGTGTTGTCCTCCCAGCTTGCAGTGAAAATTCTTCCCATTGAGAAGCAGTCGGTATCATTGGGACTTTCCCATGGTTACTAACTTTGCCACAATATTAGGCTACATCTTGTGTAGGCTGCAGTCCTCACTCTATTATAATCAAGTGGGATTGAACAAATTGGCCATGTTAGCTCCCGCAGGCGACGTGATACAGCTGCCTGGTGAAGCAAGTCTGCTGTGCCCAGCGGGAAACACCTCAGTACAACAGCATTTCACACCGACTTGTCATTTTAAGTTAGCTAATTGCCATGTCATGGACAGTGACATCCAGATGGTGACCAATAGAATGACACTAACTGATACGTAACTAAAGTTATTTCTCCGCCCATTTGACATAATTGTATTTTACATGTTTTAACTCGAGGCTAGCACCATGCTGCTGTTACCAGCTGAGTTTAAGTTTTTTTGTTTGTATTATTTTTTTTTAATAGTTTTTGTATTTTTTTGTATAAACAATACTTACATTTTGCTCAACATATTACATTTAACAGGTCAAATAAAATTTCAGATTATCATTTTTGAATCTGTCCATATAAAACATTGACAATTAAATATATTCTCCATAGGAACTAATCATTAATCCATGTTTAAGCTGTAAACTATTTCAATTTCTGAACCATTTGATTTTATGATAGAAATTAACCCAAACGTTTTGTGTTTTGATGCTGCCTTTTAACAGTGGTTAAACCCTGAAATAAATGTTGGTGGCACTATTTCTTATGAAGTCATTACATAATCATGGCGTTTTGATCATTTCAGTTTTTTTCTGTGTATGACAAATAGTAACTGTGAAATCATTTTGGATGGTATAATTACAGTATACAGACACAATACTTTTTTCAAATGTACAAAGCTCCTCATCTGACCCACATTCCTGTTAGGATGCCTCAGCATTAACTGAGTAATCTCAGTTGAGTAACGCTTGGATAACTAATGAACATTTTCACTGCTTCATTTTTCACTAAACACTGACTTGCACTGACTGCAGAGACCTGCACACCTGAGAATATTTGCAATGACGTTACCATGGTGAATTATGAGTAGGCGCTGCATTTCTTGTGGGAAATCTGTGGTCACCCACTGCTGTCTTGGGGAGTACAGGTTGTTTGTTAGAGTTGGACAGACTTAAACACTTCTACAGTGATTATATAGTATACAGTGATTATATAGTATACAGGCTATAGCCAATGTAAACACCATCATAGTATCTAATATTTGGACCACTGTGAGAAGCATTTACTTACACTGTGTGTTCCACATTTACTCAAGTGTTTCCTTGATTTTAAGGAACCTGTATCTTTATTTTACATTTAATTTAATTGGTCGGTGGCACATCATAATAAATACACAATAAAGCTTTAGCAAATCATTTACTCAGCATTACACCATTTAATGCAATCTAAACATAACAGGAATATGTAGCATGCACACAACAGCTGGCCTGACCAAACAGTTTATCTCTGGGGATTTTAATTTACAAATATTTCATGTGTAACCTTTAAATGCTTCCAGTCTTTCAACACATAGCTTTGTTTAGAGCACCTAATCACACAGTTTACCAAATGACGCAGGATTTTATTTTTGGTTTATTATAGATTAGACCAAGATTGATGAAAATCTAATTTTCTGGTAGAAAATGTACTGCCAAAAAATCATTTTCTGTTCATATTCTGACGACCTTATTAAGGATAGTGTCAAATCACATTATTAGAACAGTGAGACTACCTTGATCTAACGTGTTCTACATATTTTCTTATACATCGTCTGTATTGTGTGCTCATTTTCACTTGGAGACCTAAAATTAGGATAACGTCCCAAGCACATATTAGATAAAACCCTACAACATATTTGAAATGAGATTTTCTGAAAATGGCTTAGTTTGCTTAGTTCTCCGTTGCCATGGAATGATAGCATGCTTGGTAGTGGAAATATTATACATACAGTGGACATAAGAGTTTAGGGAAAATGGGCCACAGGGAAAACCAGGTTAAATCAAAAATGCCTTTATTACGTGCCCCCTGATGTAACCCACACGATACAGGCAAGACATGAAAACAACAGTAATGGCAAACCAGATCCTTACTCACACTCTGATAATAAGGTTAAAAAATATAGCATGTGTCTCTGAGCACTGACTGATATTCATAGTAGTAGGTTATGCTGACCGATAGGTGATGTTCTTGAAACATCAGGCGAATATTTACATAACTGTTCTATCAACAGTTTAACTGGACATTTTTTGTGTTAAGAACTTTCTAAAACATGTTTCAGTTTGCAGGGAAGTTTGTCAAATGACCCAATATAAACATCTGAGTTGTTTTCATACTGGCATTTCTTAACAGGTAAATATTTCTGCCTGAAACTGACAGTTTTTTTCCCCCAGTCCTCTGCCAAGACAGAGGTACGAAGACACTAAATGAATATTTGGTCATGGATATGAGTTAAGTAGTTCTCCAAGACTTGGGCTGGATATTCCAGATTTCCTTCCAGCTTTTATACAACAGTTTGGACGGCTTCCATGGCTCCACTCAGATCTGTCAGTATGGAGCTCTAGGCATTTGTACCATGAACGTGATGTGAAAATGATTGGCTCCTTCATTACCCTGTGATTTTCACATGCCAGGCCAGTTAATGTTGAAGTTTTCACACCTGTTTCTGTTACACAGCCACACATCAGCGGAGTGGGTTGTGTGCGGTCGCATGTCAGATTGTCAGACTTAAAGCTAGTACTGTACCCTCGGTCAATGTCACATGTCAGGTCAAATAGACACTGTTGGATTTCCTACCGTGCCCCTAAACCTCTGAACCAATAACATTCTGCATTCGCCGAAGCACCTCTTCACAATCAAACGGCCCCTTAGCGACGGCGTATCTAACAACATGGTCCTCACCGATGGACTAAACAAACTCACCACCTTAGGTGTTGATAATCGGGTCTTGCTATTGCCATGGTGATCTGCGCATTTATGCCAGTGAAGCGAGGTGGCCTGAGGGAGGCTGAACTGACAGTCTCACGAAGTGTTGCTGCGGGGTCAACCATGAAGACATCACAGAAGATCACACAGTGGACTTGTACTTGCAGCCTTCAAAGGGAAATAACGTAGCAGATAAGCTGTATAAGGCACATGAGGGAAGGTACACAGCACATTACAGACAATCTAGAAAGTTGTACAGTTGTATATTGTTTTATTTATATATTGTATTATTCTGAGAGACTGTTTTAATGTGTCTATTGATAAGAGAGGTTTTCTAAATGCTTTATGAAACTATTTCACCTTTCACAAATGACAAAATCATAAATAGAAAGCCAAGGATGCTTGTTTTAGCTTTACTCCACCATGTCTACAGAACTCTGTCAACCTGAGTACACAGGGATCAGGTCCTGCTGTTGCCAGACACCCATTTCTCTGGTTCTGCTGTTGCCGCTGCTCCTGTTCTCTGTTAATCAGGTCACCCAGATGTGTACTCAACCTGAGAGAGTCAACAACCTGATACTGTCGATATACTGAGCAAACCTGGGCCTGATACAATGTGAACGGGTGATTCACCCTGTTGGAATGGAACTGTTCCATTCTGTTGGAATGGAACTGTTGTTGTGCTGAAGTGTATTATGTGACGAGGACAACATTCTCATCAAACTTAATTGTGCATTGTTTGTACACAGTAAAATACATATAGTTCCTAGAACACTTCTATCCGTGTCTTTTGAAAGTTTTTTGCATCTAATTTAGTTGAGAGTTGCATCTGTAGACTTCCAATTAGTATTTAGATTCTACCTACTGTAAATTGAAACACCCATAAGTAATGTTTTTCTATGAGATCGCCATAAATAATGAAGCATAGTTCTAAAAGGTCTGTTTAAAAAATAGTTACACATTAATGAGGTGTACTCTCTTTTGAGGAAACAACATCAAGTACTCAGTACAAATACTATCATAGGCAAAATATCTTATTTTCTTACATGGTAATACCTCTGTAAGACTTTTCTTATAACTGTAGAACAATTTAATTATACTTATTGACATTATAAAACTGGTCCCATTTCAGAGGACTGTCATAGGGGATTCCATAGTACATTTCAAATGTGCAAACTCGTTACAGCTTCATCTACAATATACAGGCATTTCCATCCCTCTGTCATGCAGATAAAGCGGTCTTGCTTTATAATTCTCACTTAAAATGTTATGAAATTATTTGGTATGTTTTCAATTAAAGTGCTACAAATCCACTTAGGAACAGTGAACTCCAGTTGCTAGTGTCTTCGCTTCACGTATTTGTCACACTGACATCACTTTCACACAATGGTTATGTAAAGAAAATTAACAATAAATGAGTTAACTTTTTTACCAGGCTGCACACAATATTTGTACCAAGATGTACCAAGTCCGAAAACCACCAGCATCTGTTTTCTTTCAACAAAGCATATCATAGCACAAGGGCTAACCTTACAACCAATAGGCTACATTGGGTCCCTATGTTCACCCCAAAAAATGCAATACTGTGTAGACAATTTTGACATATAGAAGCATAGAAGACGGCAATGACATTCACCAGTAGGCGTGCCTTCATCAACGATTCATAAAACTCTGAAGCACATACAGAATAAAATTTGCAATAGTTCATGGGGGTGTGGACTTTCCATTGGCATCGTATCTTAGATGTTTCCACAAGTAAGTTAATTGGCAATAACACAATTCCTGACAAGACTACTCCCCTCCGAAGCCCAACATCACCGCCCGTGCCAACCCACCACCAACTGTCCCCAGCATGTTGTCTGGTTCTTTTAAGAGAACATATTAAATATGATGAAATGCATTTCGTTGCAAAAATGTTACTGGCTGTGTAATGATGAAATGAATGCCAAAGTTAGTAACAGACAATCAATCTCAATCCCCCCCACCCCCACAGTTGGAGATGGGGACTCAAAGTAATTAAGGCATTCAATTATTATTTTCAAACACATTCTGTTTTTGGGCTTAGTTGTTGTCAATTTACATGTAAAAAAATATACTTCTTTCTACTCATATTCCGGCCCCTTGACCATCAGCTCCTTCAATCGTCCTACAGGCTGAATCTAATTGCCTAGCCCTGGTCGACTGTATCTCTGTAAGCTCTCAGCGTGACGCATTGTAAACCAACGGGGGAGAAATTCAGGTCCTTGGTATCCCTTTGTACTGACATCAACAATGATAAAATGTCACTCAGACAAGCACTCGTGTTTAATGGGCCAGTCTGCTACCGATCCTGCACATTACAGCTTAACAGACTGGGAAAACAAAGACCCTTTCATTTATTTTTTACCTATTCCCCCTTTGGTACAGATTCACTTCATAGATACAGTATATTGCTGTTTTCAATTGAAGCTACTGCCGACCACTTTAAAACAAAAGCTAGGGAAAGAGCTCTTTGAATTTGGAATTAGCATTTCACTGGCGCGGTTTTACCTTGGAAAGTGGGTAAGTTCAGACAAATCCCTTTGATGTTCCATGTTATGGCGTGTATCAGTGTGTGTGTTGGTAGACAGAGGTAATGGGGTGATGGAGGATGGGCTTTGGCGGATAATAATACACCACACTGCATGTTAACTACAGATGAGGCCAGAGATGGTCATCAGCAGCGTCATTAGCACAACCTCCCAGCGCATTTCTCCCCAGAACAAAAGAGAAACGGACGGAAATTAGCATTATGTGTTTTTGTGTGTGTGATTATGTGTGTGTGTGTTTGGCTCATTCCTTGCACTGCTCAGTCATTGGCAGTACACACAAGTGTAATAATGACTTACTACATTTCAGTTTTTATTACAAGTGTAATAAAAACTTACTACATTTCTAACTCCATTCAATAGTATGTAGCCTTCAATGTTGCCTGCAAGACATTCCTGCATAAAATTACAAAGAAACTCATGCCAAAAACAATTATAAAACATACATCATGTTGATACTAGGTCCTTAGTATTTAACAATTCCTTAAATATCTGAAGGCCATTGGCCAGGTAAAAGACATTTTATTATTCATCTAACACTAATTTAAGTTTAAGCTCAATCTGACACTCTGACTAGAAATGTACTTTTTTCTCATGGCGACCAACATAAGGTCAAATTAAATGCAATAGTTTTGTTTTTTTTGTTGTTTTTTTTATCTTTGTGAGGACTTTTGATCCTTATTTGGTCAGTAAAACAAAAACACACACATGGTCCATGGCTGACTTGGTGAATCCAGGTAGTGTCTAATCTACATACCCCAGAATGACTTTACAGCACAGGAACATGACTTTCTCCACTTTGGCTCATCTGTAAGGGCAGTAACAGTTGTATGGGTGATACAGTTATTCCACGTAGTTTGCACAGTGCTTGACACAGGTTGCCCAAACAGATTGCCCAGAACTCGATTTACTGACAGAGATAGAAATATAATGGAGTTGCAATGCATTTTGATTACATTCTTTAACATTCAGTCGGTTGATATTTAAAGAACAATGTTCATATGTTTCAATGTTTATAGAGGAATAATATATATGTCATAATGTCAGCATTACCCATTTTCACAGTGACTCACAGGAGGGGTTTCGTGTTGTCGGCATTAGCTGACAAATATGCTGTTTTAGCACTAGCATTGCTTGATAGATTGTCTAAATCACAATGGTGTTGAGTGCCGCAAACCCCATAGTTTATCCCCCTTAACTTTTATTGCCGCTACAAACAATCAGTCATCTGTCATTATGATGCCATTCATGTGCCTGTTATGGCTTGGTCCTAGCTCATATTGAACAGTCCATCATTCAGAGGCTTTGCAGCTGAGCCAGACTTTACCGGGAAGAGAGCGAAGAACAGGTCTTTGGAGAGAAGACGAGAGTAGAGAAAGGATGAGGAATATTCTCCCTAAGATCAAAGCGATGACGTGAGGATCTTAACCATCTCATTGCTCCCTTCATGTGTAAATAGACCTTTTAGATTCTCTTTTCTTTTAAAACACGAGGCTCTAAATGGTGTCTGTTTTATCCGACTTTAAACACTCACTAATTAGACATAATGGAAATGTTTGCACATGGCCTCTCTGTGTGGTTAGGTCTGGGATCGAGGTATGGCCGAGCACATGCATTGCATAAGAATGGACAGTTAGATTAAAACCACGGCACAGCTTCCAGGGGTAAAGGGTTTTCATGGTGGTGGTGAGGAGTCAGACAAACAGAGCGGGGGAGAGGTGGAGTGTGTGTGGGGGGTGGGGGGGGGGTGTATCACATGGTAGTGTGATCTGCCATCCTGACCTGAGCTGACCCTAATTTACCAGCCAGAAGCATTCCCATTGGACCCAGTCACGCCGTCCGTTCAGAAACACTCACATACCACCGCCACTCTGGTTCTCACTACAACCCCTTTTGATTTTATGCTCCATGAACTCTTTCTCTCGCTCCATGTCAGTCTGTCTATCTCTGGTTCTCTTCCTCTGTCCATCTCACTATCTTTTCCAGTCCTCTCTTTATTCTACCCACACTTTCTCTCTCTCTCTCCTCGCTCTCGCTATAGCTCTCTTTCAGTCTCTTCGTCCTCCTTCGTCCTGCCTTGTCTTCCATCTTTTCTAATTTGGCCCAAGTTCATCATGTCACCTAACTGACTTTTCTCCAAAGAGAAAAATGACATTTCGGGTCGGGGACTTCAAGGATGGTCAAGTTAATGAATGGCCACCAGATGGCCCTTATTAAGCTAATGTTCCCCCTACTCCCCAGCCCTGGTCCTCTCCTGGGGAACAGCCATGCTCTCTGCTCTGGCAGCCAGCACCAAGTGTCTCTGTGTATGTGTGTGTGTGTGTGTGTGTGTGTGTGTGGGAACAGTCTAAAAACCCAAATTTTTAATCAGGTTAACCTGCCTCAAAAGTATCAGCGGCTGAAAGACTCAAAAAGACTCAATGGCTGCACTTCCAGTCTCTCTCGTTGTTTCTCTCTCTCTGTAACAATTTGATGAAGTGAACCTGCTACCGCACACAAACAGCTAACCTTTAACCTCTACACGTCACCCCCTGTAAAGAGGTTATCTCCTGAGCAGAAAACTAGACAGGATCTGGCTTCAACGGGACTCGTGTCGGAGTAGCTGTTTGCCTGGGAGGCAGTAAAATGACATGAATGGCTTAGAGAGAGGAGTGTACGTCCCTTTAAAAGGATTTATTTTCTTTTTTTTCATGAATCAGAGTCTTAATTGCCTCATTTATAATCCATGCTCATGGTGTTGAGTAATTGCGGGAAACACACTGATACCACGAAGACCTTCGTTAAACTCTGGAATGATGCTAAACATTGTAATTAATTTAGCTTAGTTTATTATATTGTCATGATAGAGAGCATCCCTTTGACAATTTGGCCTCTCGATAATGAGAACTACTATAGTTGAAAAGGAGAGGAGAAAAAAAATTACAGGGATGTTATTTTATAGAGGGGGAGGGGAGTAGGGGAAAGAGGGGAGGAGATAGGAGAGGAGGGAACGATTAAGGAGGGGTAGGGAGGGAACAGTGGAGGAGAGGGAAGGGAGGAGAGCAGGAGTGGGAGGAAAGGGAGGAGGGGAGTGAAGAGGGGAGGGAGAAATGTTTTGGAAACTAGATGTTTAGATGTGTGTGTTTGTGACTTGCTCTTGACCTGGATGGACTTGGAGCTTTGTTCTTACTCAAGTTTCCCACACGTTTTTTTTTTCAAAATGTCCTCTGTGTATCACTCTGACGCCTCGATCAGACCTACAGCAACAATCCACAAACATGTTGTACACGCATCATCTGGGTATGTGTGCCACAGAAGTCCCGTTGCTACCGCAATAATGTATCTAGATAAGAGTCTGCAACATGTCCACCTTATAACGTCGCATTTTCTTGTTCTAATCCAAAAAATAGTAACCACAATGATAAATGCACTCTTATACACCACATCATGTTTTCTTCAGTATGTTTCTGTGATTTTCCTCAAAGCGCTGTGCATCGCTACGCTGTTGGCAGCAGCTGAGGTCACAATAGAGAAGTAAAGCTGCGTGACCTCAGACAGGACCTGAACTGAGACACTCACGGCACATTGGCACAACGGCAGCAGCGACTGGGTAGAAGCGCTGATGTCACCATATTCTGGGTTGACAAATGAAAGCGGAATACTTCTGGAGGCTGGCCCAGGTACACTCGGGATTCAGAATGGCACAGCCGGTGGTTGGGAAAAGGAGAGGGGGGGGGCAGGGAGAACGGTTGTAGATAAAGTGGACAAGACAGAGAGGAGGAGAGGAAAAAGTAAGAGAGGGAGCGCAAGGGGGGTGGGAGAGGAAGAGAGTGAAAAGATCACTGAGAACTCTTACACACTAATAGAGCATCATTCCTTATAGATCCATCATACTGCATGTGGCACAATGCATAGGGAGGTGTCTGTGTGCGGTGGGCTACGGTGAAGTAGGTCTGGCTAAATACTGTACGTCCACTTAACGGCAAAACAAGGACTGCAGCATCTGGTTACTGTAATCTGTTTGCCGTACACAGTATCAGGGTTGGTGTTCCTGCCACTCAATGGAGAAGACAGTTTCTTGCACAACCAGCTAACGCACACGCACACATGAGCACACATTCAAGAAGACGATACACGCTCTCTCCGACAGCACCCCGCACATCATCCGTCCCCTCTCACACCACGCAAGCACCTTCATGTCACATCCACCGTGCATCACATCCAATCACACCAACCCTGCGTTGCCTATGCATCACAAACAGGCTCTACCAATAAACCATAAGAAGCTTACACCAGGCAACCAGAATAAAACACTTATTTGCATTTCGCTGTTTAACCAATCCACTAAATGTGGAGGGGTCAACACGGAGTGTGGCCTAACTAATGTCCAAAAACCAAAGTCATGCTCTTTCTAATTCCATTTCCCCCTAAATGCTGAATTACAGCGTTGTATTATGCCCAGTGGCAGTTTTAGTGATTTCCGGGCCCTAGTGATTTCTGGGTCCCTGGTTGAGGTCCCAGCCTCATCTACTTTTTTACATTATTGTCCTTATCAAAGCCATACCGGAAACATTTTGAACATACCTTCTTTATTGTTGAATGGAACTGCCACTTCCAAAGGCACTTGCATTGCTGCCCCTTTCAGTAGAGAAAATAAATTAGTTTAAAAATAATTACCTGAAGGCTACATACTGCCTTATAAGCTATGACTACAGCGAAGCACAAAGCATTCAGCCATTTTGTTCAAGTGTACAGTTTCTTAATCATGATCAATCAAGTTTATACATATCCTTTTCTTACTATATATTCGGTGTCACTACACTGTCAGAGCTTTCTTGGGGAGCCAAGATGTCAACATCACTAATTACTGATGTTGTCAGTAGCACTGTGGCTATCACCATCATAATAAACATTTGCATCATTCTAATCAACGTGCGTGATATTAGAAGAACGACATGATGGTATTGAACCAATGTCTTCTTAACATCTGTCTGGTGTCCGTTCGTGATGGTCCAGGTCAGGGATAGCGTCAGGGATAACGCTTTCTTATGCAACGGTCAAACAGTCATACTCAGTAAGTAATAGCCATAGCCGCTAAGTTATTCACGTTTATGACACAAGTAGTAGACACAGCCGCAAAGCTAACAACTGTTATTGACACTCACGCCATTTTTCTCCTTATTTTTTCTGCCCCGCTCACATATGAGTTTCATATTTTAAAAACTTTTCTGCCCATCTCTTGCGTAGTGTAGCTGGCTCAGGCTGACTGAGTAAACTACCCAACGTCTTTCGGGCTGCTGCCGGGAGAAACAAAATGGGACGGACCATTTGTGAGAGAGAGGGGGGTTCGGTCTGAAACAAATAATGTATTAGAAGGCATGACTTTATTCTGAGCAACAAAATCAGATCTTAAGACAAAAAATTATCACAAAAAATAATGTATTACAACATTTTTTGAAATTGTATTTCTGTTTGAATTTTCATGGGGCCCTAAGCCTTCTGGGGACATAAGTGGCTGCCTACCTTGTCTAATGGTACCAACCGCCACTGCTTGCGCCTAAGTACAGTCTTTAGACATTTTATCCTTATTGCGTAAATAAATGATGCTAGCCTGCTAACACCATCCCAACAGGGGTATAGAACGCTAGCACCATCCTCCCAACATGGAGCATTTTGTCTACTGCTTATTATATTAAGTCACAATTAGTAGCTAGAGACTTCTGACAATGAGATTTAGACAGATAACTAGCAAATGGGACCAGACAAACAAAATACATGTGAATAATAAAAATATATTAATTGTAAGTTTACCCTGAAAACATTACAATTAATTATTAATTATATGTGCCTTACAGTTTTCATTTATATATAATGTACTTATAATGATTTTCGGAGGTGCAGTGGATATAAAAAGTCTACACACCCCTGTTAAAATGCCAGGTTCTTGTGATGTAAAAGAATGAGACAAAGATAAATCATGTCAGAACTTTTTCCACCTTTAATGTGACTTATAACGTGAACAATTCAATTGAAAAACAAAATGAAATCTTTGAGGGGGAAAAATAAAAAAAATAGAAACTCACAATAACCTGGTTGCATAAGTGTGCACACCCTTAAACTAATAATTTGTTGAAGCACCTTTTGTTTTTATTACAGCACTCAGTCTTTTTGGGTAGGAGTCTATTAGCATGGCACATCTTGACGTGACAATATTTGCCCACTCTTCTTTGCAAAAGCGCTCCAAATCTGTCAGATTGCAAGGACATCTCCTGTGCACAGCCCTCTTCAGATCACCCCACAGATGTTCAATTGGATTCAGGTCTGGGCTCTGGCTGGGCCATTCC
>JACXGI010001929.1:0-56971 GCA_016801175.1 Esox masquinongy | reverse complement strand
CAGTGTCGGACACTAAAAAAGGGGACTGTCGCAATATTGCGAATGAAAGCAATGCACGACTTCTTTTCTACATTACCTCTTTGATAATTTCTGAAGAATTCACAAACTCCCCAGTTCCATTTTGACAAATCTTAGCCACTACAAACCGTAGACTTTAATCTGGAAGATAATTATAAGTTAATATGGTTTATTTTCTTTTAATATTGTGTGTTATTTAGGCTTGTTTATTACCATTATGAACGTAGCCTGAAGGACAAAAATACACTTTTAAAATCCAATAGTCCAACAGCCCCAAAGTATCCTAAAATAGAAAATGAAATTGCTTGATGGACAATGTTATAACTATGATAAAAAGACAAATGTTTCATGATGGTATAAACATTTGTTTTGACTAAAAAAAGCAATGGTCATTATTTCTGCTAAGCATGTGGTCAAAGGCCACAACTCCATTTTCTAAATGTTTTCAGCATCTTTTCCCCTCCATCTCTCCATTCCCTGTTGGGTCATCTCTTTATTCCTGTGTTTCTCTGTTCAGGCTTGATATCCACCAATCAGTCGTCTCATTGCATCCTCACATCTGTCTACAGTAAGCTTGTTATCTAGGCCATTTCTCAGTCGGACATTGTTACAGTTACCTAATGGTTTGAGGAAAACTGTCTTGTGAGGATTGCAGAATTTCCACACAGAGTCTACTCGTCACGCCAAATGTGTATAATATTAAGTGTAACATTTCCCATGGCAGAGAGTTAATGTTCCTTGAGTACATTCTTCACAATCCTCAGTGATTCACTTTTGGCATGAGACACGGCAATACACGCACAGTCAACCGCAGAAATGCAGGCGATACGTAGGCCGCCTCCGAAGGGTCCTGCTCTGATCCTGCTCTGGCGGAAAGAATTTCCTGATCTGGTGATACGGTATCAGCCCCAATCCCAGGCAGGCCCCAGCTGCAGCAGGCAGAGAAAGGGCCCTTTATTCAGCCGAGCACAGGTCAGGAAAGTGGGAGTGTGGAAGTTCCGTAATTTCTCTGGGTGTGCAGAACGCTGGGCCATGACAAGGAAAACTCACACGTTACTACAGCCAAGACAAGGAAAACACACATGTTACTACAGCCAAGCCAAGGAAAACACACACGTTACTACAGCCAAGCCAAGGAAAACACACACGTTACTACAGCCAAGCCAAGGAAAACACACACGTTACTACAGCCAAGCCAAGGAAAACACACACGTTACTACAGCCAAGCCAAGGAAAACACACACGTTACTACAGCCAAGCCAAGGAAAACATACACGTTACAGGGCAGACAGACAGACAACTAAACAGGACGTGTTTGGCACAACTCCTCTAGTTATACAGTGCACTGACACGTCTCTAATGATCTAACCTCCGCCATTATTTCATGTTTTGGCTAGCCTTCACAGTTCCCAGGAACCCCTCTGAACCTGAAACGCAGATGGCAGTCACAACCCAAAATGTAGAAGCTGCGAGAGAAGTCCTCTGGAACCATGACATACACAGAGGCGGGTATTGCACATTGGGCGGGTATAGGAAGGGGTTATCCCTAAACAGGCGCTGAGACGAGCTGAAGGCAAGCCAGAACAGTGCCCCGGGAAACACAGAAGCCACATGAAGGGCCTTCATACTGGCAGGCAGACGCAGCCCAGCTCCCCGACTACAGAAGATGTAAAGCAGGAATTTAATGCCTGTTAATTACTTCCATAGTAATTAGTGAGGCCTCTGAAGATGCGCGTGCCCCCCCCACCCGAATCCCTGTGCACCGTTCTGGCCCACACACCGCAAACACACACTGCAGCTGATAATTACACTACTACTCATTTATCATGTGCAATGAGAGAGAGACACACAGAGAGAAGGGAGGGAATGAAAGAGAAAGAAAGCAATGGGAGTGTTACAGCTGGCAGAGGAATTACTGTACACAGCACACGCTCCAGATCGCAAAGCTGTTGGTACCCTGGGTCGTGGCAAAGCCTTGTGGGACGTACCTTGAGGGATAATAACGCATTCAAGAGGGAGGAGATCGGCACATATAGTAGCCTAAGAGCGGCGTTGATAGCAGGTGACGTCACGCGTGGAATACACATTTAGACCATTAAGACAGAGGAGAGATGCCATGACGCTTAAATCACCATACCGCAATTAGAACAAACAGGACAAATAATATTGTCTTGTACATTAAAACAGAGACTAGGTGGTAGCGAGTAGGGCTGCAACGACTAAAGTCACTAGTAAGAAAAAAGGCAATGGGACATCACATTAGGGGACTGTGGCATGACACCTGTTGACAGGACCGTCGCCCAGTTTCCCAGGGCTACAGGACTGTCACCCTGCTCCCTAGGAATACAGCTCACACATACAGGGAACGAGGCGTTAAGTATTCATAAAGCGTCTCAAAGTTGCCCGTTTTGGATCAGTTGTGCCTTTTAAGTCACATTGAACTAGATTAAATGGACATGAAAGACCTAATCCTAAAATCAGTAATCCTACTTCGAGATGCTTTAAGAATACTAGTCCTTGGTATAGATAGCCTGGTCCGTGGGGTCTTCAGAAATAATGGCTAGGCTAAATAACTTTGGGCTGAAATAAATGCATTCCAACAGTGCTTTTGCAAACTGATAGGAGAGACTGGAGTGCGTTCAGTTTGCCATATGAGTTGCCTCCTTAACCCCAACTACCAGACAAAAATATGAAAACTGAAATGGCAATGAACGAACAGAAAAGCGAGCGGTGGCGATGACATGAACCTTACCCTGTCACTTCAAAGGTGGAGAACGTGGAACGATTCAGAACGTCCCGCTCTATTATACTCAGTCTGCCCGAAGGGTTCCGATGGTGACTGCGATCTATCAGTCCACCTAACCCAACCTCACATTCCCTGTGACCTGACAACAGCTCTGACTCTACACCCAATCAGTGCGCCACACCGAAACCTGATACTGACCTATCTACAATTTGCCCGGCATGTGATGGACGTGACCAACTCCTACGGACGTGAAGGGCTGCAGTGTTCCAGCCTGAGGCTCGAAAGAGTTCGAACACTCGCTGAAGCCACCTGTCCTCCACCCCTCGTCTATCCTCCAGCATCCTCCTGGTCTGCTGCCCAGCTGTGCTGCTCCTGGAGGTGACAGTTCTTGTCATGCTCAGGCTCTCAGTGCCACAGTCTCCACTGATTTCCTGTGACAGGGTTTGGTACCGTCTCCTTGATAACCTCAATTGTCAAGTCTGTTGGGTCCTTCGTCATACAGACGTGGGGCAGCCTGGAGAGGAAGCACGGGTGGCGAGGGAAAGGCACATACACGGGGGTACGTGCATGCAGAAACAGACTTGTGCACGACGATAATGCCCACATCAGCTGGGGGGGGGGGCAGGTAATGTTACCCCTGGACAAAGGGAGGGGTGCAATCCCTTGACCGTTCACAATATCAGAAAGCGAGCGAAGAAAAGAAAGTAAATTAGAAAATAAATCACGTGCGCAAGCTGCAGAAAGTCCCCTAGTCGAGTACACAATTTCAGATGCAAATACAGATGAAGCTTTAGAGAGGTGCTGCAAGTAATGATGTTTACAAATTAAAACACAGTTGTGGTGTATTGTATTTTACAAAGAAAACCCTAAAAACATAAGGGGGAATATTTGGTTATTTCCAACAAACCAGTATGACTTGGATTGAGATAATTTTGTTTTAATTAAATGTAAAATATTTGGAAACACCCTTACAACACAAAGGACACTTTAAACCGGCAACAAAAACGTTTCCCATCTCAGGCAACAATATGTCAGGCGACAATTTGTAATTATTGACCCCCCCCAGTATCCCAGCATTTTCCTCTTTGAATGATTCCAACAATAGTGGATACTTGAAAAGAACTGGCCACCTCCAAAGCCTGTCTTCTCTCAAGGTTTCTTCCAAAGTTCCTACCTTTCCAGGGAGTTCTCCTGCGCTCCACCATTCACCCAGGTTTGGTCAAAGCATGCAAAGTAGGGCTAGAGAAACACCAACAAACTCTGAAAAACATCAACGAACAGACAGAGCACGGTACACTGTCCCTCTTCCAATTTCATCGGTAGGGCGATCATAGGTTTTGGTCCTAAGCGCCAGCCACAGAAATCAAACAGACCTCTAAACAGCAAGGGACCCAACAATGTGCAGGACGTGAACGTTCACCAACAATCACACCCATTTATGGGCCTCTGAAGGACTTTCTATCTAGTAAGTGACCTGAGAAACTGGGCCGGCCCAGCACATAAATATGAACCTATCATGATGGGACGTGAATTAATTTAGGAGCCACACCTGTGTGGCAGCACCTGACTTCACTATGCTTTGTATCCTTCATTTACTTAAGGGTTTACTTTTAGTCAGTCTGTACACAAAGACATTCATGCAGCCACCCAAAACAAATCTAGAGTCCTGAGGTGAATATGCAAATAAAACCCTACACTTTTCTGGTGGGATGTGGCGTGATACCAGTCTTTCTCTGTAGAAAGAACTTCCTTAACTTGAACAACCAACCAATTACTCTGCTATTAAAAACCACCAAAATAGGGTTGGACGATACTCGATAAAGAGAAAGATAAAGCTATCCCATTATGGCCTCTTACCTCCACTAGAGGCCTGTATCATTATTTATGGGTATCCCGGAATGATTCACTTACCATGTCTTTGTTAGCGTCGCTGATCTACGTGTTTGGCATGTACTTGTTAGCATTTTTTTAATTACAATGGCCCAGTGGGGTTCACATTCATTTTTAGCACCCCCCTGGTTTCAGTGCCGATATTAAATACCTCATGGAATGGCATGAGATTGGTATGAAAGTACGACAACCTGGATATCGACCAACCATGCTGCTAACGCACGCACGCACACCAAACCACACACAAACACAAAGAGACAGACTGTGGTTATACCAATCAAACCAAGCTCCTGAAGGTGAAAGCAGTGCCAGTGAAACGGGCGTGGTTGGCGTGTGTTGACTCACAGGTGAGCAGGGAAACAGTGAAAGCAGGGAAGTTGGCCACAGCTCGCTGGCTGAAAAACGCAAGAGGAACAAATGGTCAGAACCGTTAACAACAGGTGACATTTTAAGTGACAGCAGACACCAACAAGGCCGTCAAAGAGAACCAGCTAGAGAACACAGCACAGATGAGAACACCTTCATTTTGCTGCTTAACCTTAGCTGATTCATAGGGACCAATTGTTAACTTACAAAAACATTCCAGATATGCTGGCAGAGATCTAACAATGAGACTGGGGTTTTAAAACTGGGAGGATTATTAACTGAAGGGGGTCGAACATAAGAACTGTTATTATAATAATTATTATTCTCACCGACATCAGATTGAACACAATTAGGCTAATGGATTGGTGGAATATGTTTAGAGTGTGTAATTCAATACAGTGCAATATTAATAATCAACCATTTCTGTTGAAGTCTCACTGGGATATTGCAATCCACAGTACTCCACCAATTATACAAGCTCTACTTAAATACTACATATTTTAACCATAAATTCACTGGAATCCAAACCCTAACCTGGAATACTAGTTCAACACAAAAAATTCTGTATTGCAGGAAATTAGCCTTAAAACTGAAGGTTTTCCTGTCCATTGCCAAGAAGCATGCATTTAAATGTTCCTCCCAGGTCACAGGGCTTGTTCAGCCACACATTGCCAAAATCATGGAAATGCTCAGTGTTTCGTTTTACTCCAGTTGTGAGGGGGTCCCTGATGAATTTGCTATAAAAAAGAGAGTTCCTGGACCTAAAAAGTTTCGCAACCCCCAACATAAGATGGTGTTATAGTGAAGTTAGTGACTTCAGAAAGTACTCATACCCCTTTAATTTTTCCAAATTTTTTGTTACAGACTGATCTTTTTTGCTATCCATCTGCACACAATACCACATAATGACAAACTGAAAACACAGCCAAGTTACTGAAAATAAAAAATGTAAGTATTATATGTTGATAAGCATTTCAGCATTTGATTAGCGTTTCCTTTACTGAGCACCTCGTAGCAGTGCCTTTGGCAGGCATCACAGCGTCGACTCGGTAGTGGTTACGCCACCAGCGACTCTGCTCACATGGATTGGGGCAGTCTCGCCCATTTGTCCTCCAATATCCTCAAGCACTGTCAGGCAGATGGGGAGTGTCTGTGAAGTTCCATCTTCAAGTCTCCCCACCGGTGGCCAATGGGGTTCGTGTCCAAGCTGTTTTGGCTGTGTGCTTCGAGTCATTGTTGTGCTGCAGGATGAACATTCGTCCCAGTCCGAGGTAATGTGCACTCTGTGTCAGGTCATTTTCAAGGACCTCTGCATTTTGCGCCATTCATCCTTCCTTCAGTCCTGACCAGTCTCCAAGTCCCTGCCACTGAGAAGCATCCCCACAGCATGATGCTCCCACCACTATAGTTAATTGTAGGAATGGTATTAGCCAGGTGATGTTAGAGTGGCAATCTTGTTCACCACCTTGACAAATGCACTTCTGGCTCGGTTACTTAAACGGGCCGGCCAGCCGGCTCTAGGAAGAGTCTTGAAACGGAAGAGTCTTCTTCCATTTCACAGTGTTTGAGGCCACTGTGCTCCAGGGAACTTTCAATGCTATCGCAATCCCTCTCTGAGTTCTATATAGACTTCCGTGGACTTCATGGCTTGGTTTTTATTGTGACATGCTCTGTGAAGTGTGGGGCCTTATACAAGTGTAGCCTATGCCTTTCAAAATCATGACCAATCAATCAAAATCACAGGCTGACTCAATCAAGTTCTTAAGACATCAAGGGCTCAAAATGTAGTGTAATAGCAAAGGGTCTGTACATCTATGTACATGAGATATTTCAATTTTGCTTTTTAAAAAAAACCTGTTTCGGATTTATGATTATGGGGTACTGTGTGTAAACTGATGGCAAATCTATTCATTCCACCAACTATAAATTCAGTCAATGGCAGCAACATGTTGAGAAAGCGGAGGGTTCTGAATAATGTCTGTTGTAACCGTGTAAGGCTGAGCAGTTCTTCAGGGGTGAGTTCTATGACAGTGAGTTTTATGACCGTGTGTTTTGTGACTGTGTGTTTTGTGACTGTGTGTTTTGTAAATGGGTATGTGTGAACAGCCGCTGTCAGTTCCTAACTCAGGCCAACCGTGAGCCTATTGTGTGAGGAGACAAATGCGTTAAGAACACACAGGGCCGAGGCCGCACTCAAAGTGAACACTCAGAAGCATACAAACCACTCTTCTAAAAACACTCACACCAGCACTCCGAGTCATTAATAAATGATCACCCAAAATGGAGCAGACAACATTGTTTTCTGATCCTCCACGGACAAAACATAGAGATATATGTAAGACACCGTTCATTAACCTTCTTTAATGTTTGCACAGCCCTATATACAGCAGAATTTATGGTGAAGTCAAACAAAAACTTTTATTGGAGATGTAAATCCTATTAGACAGTGTCTTGGTGCATTTTTCTCCCTCTCTACATTTTCCACCTTTTCTGATTATTCTCATCTCTGTCTCACACAATTCTCTCCATCCATGACTGCCTTTTTTTCTTTCTTTGTCCAAGGACTCCTTATTTCTCCCACTCTCCAGTCTTTTGTCCAAGGACTCCCTATTTCTCCCACTCTCCCCAGTTCCTTTTTGACAATACATCAGTGTCCTTGACCGTTCCTCTTCCTGTTCACCAGAATGTTCTGCTGAACAGCATGCCACACTGCAGCAGGGAGAGACAGGTGACCGGGGTCAAGTAAGGTCAAATCAGTTTATTTTTCACGGGTCACAGCAGGGGTTACAGTACAGTGAAATTCTTCTGTGGTGTCTGTGTGCATGTCTGTGCGTGTGTGTCTCTGTCTGTGGTTGTGGATTTGTGGCAAGATGAGAGTAGATAACAGAAAGTGAGTTCAGGGGTTGACCCAACTCAGAATAGTAGGGATATAGAAATGCTTTGAATTTTGATCAGATATGGGTCAGTGCAGAGGGCTGATGGGAGGACTGACATTATTAGGGTAGCGTGTAGATAAAGAGTGGGTCAGACTGTCTGTCCTGAGGGGGAGACCCACTACTGTCTGACAATATAGCCAATCAATACTGATCAATTCAGGTCCACTTACTCCTTAACACCCTGCTTAATAACACCCACTCGGTAAAAGGGTGTGTAGGAAGATGGAAAGGCACACTGTGCGTACGTTTGCTAAACTACTGGACATTAAAGCACAGAGAGCCGAGATCCAGTGCAGTATATTGCCTGAAGTGTCAGCATGGATTTAAAGCTTCAACCTCTCCTACTCCCAGCTTAAAACACAATTATGAGTGAAAACTTTCCAGTCATGGCAAAGATCTTAGACCACAGCTGAAAGTGACTGGCAAGCCAATGAAGTAATGGGTTAAGATGAAATAAATACAACTACCTACCTCCCTGTATCAATCTAGGCCATGGGGGGCCATATAGGCGTCTAGGCTAATAGCTCAGCCTTCATTCTTTTGTAATAAGCACAAACTGTACCATATAGCCTCCTCTGTGTGCATGTTTACATAGCAGCAATCTGACCTCTTTTGGAGTTTTTATATTTAGTACTGGAGGCATTCTGTGGTCCCACTACATGCCAGCAGAATGACCATACGAGAGAGAGGGAGACCAAGGGAGAGAGAGAGCGAGGGAGAGACCAAGGGAGTCAAAACCAGTGCAAAGACAGCATGGTGTGTGTGTGTGCGCATTTTTACACACTTGTCTAAACAAATAGGATCTGGAGAACATCTGTGTATGTTCTTGACTTACATATGATGCCTGGGTTTCTTGGTCCCCAGTGTAGTGGGGCTGTAGGTGACTGATAGATGCAAGTGAACGGGTGAAATATGTGAGTGAGCTTGGGTACACTTATCTGGGTTGTCTGGGTAACGTTATGAACATGGATGTAACCAGCACTAATCTGCTGTATGGCTGCTCAGTGAGCAGGAAACATGGTCAGTTCTGCCCCAGCATGTCAGAGCTGTCGACATGAGAGGTCAGAGCTGACCATGAGAGAGGTCAGAGCTGACAAGGTGAGAGAGGTCAGAGCTGTCAAGGTGAGCGAGGTCAGAGGTCACCGTGAGCAAGGTCAGAGGTCACCGTGAGCAAGGTCAGAGGTCACCGTGAGAGAGGTCAGAGGTCACCACGAGAGAGGTCAGGGGAGATCATGACAGCTTACAGTAATGATCATCATGACAGTTAGGGAGACATCTCAGTAATCATTGCATAAAGCAAAACAGGGTTTCAACAGCCACTAAGTCCAAAATAAAACCAAAATATAGCTTTAACATCAGGGTTAGGCATGAGGTCAACAGTGAAGGTTTGGGTTTAAAAACACAATTTAAGGAGACATTACAGAAATAGGTGGGTTTTTGGCTAGATGCTAGTGAATCCGCAGAGTAGGGTAATTAAGAAAATGGCGCCTCTTTCACAGTATGCCGATTACAGTTTAACTGGACCGGTCTTAATTAGAAACCAGACAGATTTTACAGAGGACATGCAAATCATACTTTACATATCATTAGTGGATCCAGCAGTGCTTTGCTCCCCTCACCAGTCCTACAACAAATGTGAGCCAGAGAGGATGATGGGAGGATGAGCTGGCTTTCTCCCGCCTGTCATACACACGGTGTTCTGATTAAAGGGATTACGCCAAACCCTGTGAATATTTTCTTTAAAAGTTTCACTGTACTAGTGATGCAGAAGTGCTACTCAATAATTTTTTTCATTGTAAAGAGGAACAGACCTAGTTAGCTAATGGGGTTGTCAATGAAACTAAGACAGAAAAATTTATGTTAATCCAAATTTCATATTGTCATCCCGTTCTTCTCCCATCCTAGGGTTCACGGTATTACTGACCGGAATGCTAACAATACTAGCATAGTACTACAGGTTTTTCTACACAAAGCGCTAGCTAATAAAACAACCAAATATAAACAAAAACACTTCAGAATAGGCTGCAAACAACACATTCAAAGTGGGTATGGACATCTACAAGCAAAAGTTAAAGAGAGAGAGGCACAAATAAACATGAAAAGCTGCGTGCACCTACCGTTACTCTTTGTGTTTCCAGACAAAGAATACCGCTACAGTAATGTGTCAATAGCGGCAACCAACAAACTTTCAGAGATTAAAAAATGTGGCGCATCAGGAGAATTCTGCTCGCGCACAGAATGTTAATTTTTCCCCCCTGACAACTATAAATGTTGTGGATTGATGTGCGGCCTGTTGTTTTAATTCCATTTTTTTTCTGCAAAGGATATACATAAACCATAATGTCATGGCCATTGTGG
Organism: Esox masquinongy; assembly: GCA_016801175.1. Lineage (NCBI taxonomy): Eukaryota > Metazoa > Chordata > Actinopteri > Esociformes > Esocidae > Esox > Esox masquinongy. The sequence continues at coordinate 46,657 of JACXGI010001929.1, read as the reverse complement.
TCTGCACTCAGGCAGAAAGCAAGCTGCGCTATTGCAGCTCAATAAAATTTGATTGACAGCTCTGGTTGCCTAGTGATGGACGTTAGTGTTTTTTTTTTTTAATGGACGTTAGTCCATCACTGCCTCAGAAACAGCATTTCTTTACAAACTACGGAAATCTCCAGAGGTTTTGTGATGGCATTTGCAGAGCTGTGGCATGCCCTTATAGATATACAACTATCCCGTAACCAGAGAGCTTCCAAGACGCCACAGTCCATATTTCTACAGAGGGTATGAGTTAGCAAGAAACTGAGTGATCAGAAGGGAGGCACACAGAGGAGAAATAGGACACATGCACTGGCTTCGTTCAGCCACTTGACTAACTACCAAGTTAAACCAAATGACTCAGCACCAGCCCATGATTTCTACTGTTGTGACTTTCAAACAAATAAAACTCAGGTGGCCATGCTCAGTTGGGTGTAAGCGTCATTAAAAAAAAATCTGCCTTATCTAATGCTCAGCAGGTATTTACTTAAAAAAAGCAGCTAATAATTTTCAAATATAAAAAAACCACTTAAAATATTTTTTACAGTACTGACAGTATATATATATTTCTAAATATCCAAAGTTACAATATACACAGTATACTTTAACTTAACACTGGCCCCTACCAGGGATAAGGACCATGACTGGAACAAATCTGAATCAGCACCAAAGATGCCGAGTACCATCTTCATCAAGCGGGGCAGTTAGCGGAGCAGCCCCATTCACACCACAACACAGTAGGTGGGACTGCCACACTTTCATTCTCTATTCCTCCTAATTACTCCCTAGTCTCACCCCTGCCTCCCCAGGATGCAGAATGGAGGGGGGGGGGGGTTACCTGCAGTATGAAGGGAGGGGGACTATTCAGATAAAATGGACTATTCAGATAAAATGGACTATCCAGATAAAATGTAATCGCTGCATTTGAAGTAAATAGCAGCCCTCATTTCACAGATAAAGCGTCAGATGTATTACACGTTTTCATTCCTGTAAAGTTAAAAAATGAAGAAGTTGATCCTGCATGGTCTGGTGAGGGAAGGTGCTCCGCTCACTGCTGCCATGTGGTTGCTGTCGTGCTGGTTGCCATGGGAACCCGGGGCACACAGACAGGAAGAGTTATGATGTAGGCGTGAGGTGGTGAGCATTGAGAACAACCTGGGAGATAAATAAAAATCTCCCGGCACCCACTCTGCAGTATGTCAGTCAACCACATGGATGCCCCACTGGAAGACCGCAACAGGGAAGGAAAAATGAAAAAAAAACCTGAGCAAGAGGTAGAATGAGGAGGATAAAACATCAGGGGAATTTGTCTGTGACTGTATTAGCGGGAAGGATGAAGTGGAATAGAATTCAGTTCAAAGCCAGAGGAGGTGGAGAGTGACTCAGACTGACACTTCAGAGTGACGCATCCTCACAGCTATCGCAGCAGAGGACCAGCAGTTCTGACCCCACCTCTTCTACTCCCTGATCTCAGACTTCTCTGGCCCCGCCTCCTGTACTCTCTGATCTCAGACTTCCCTGGCCCCGCCTCATTTCTCCATCTATACAACATCTCTCTCTCTCTCACTCTTTCCATTTTTTGCTCCATCTCCCCGCTCTTTGTCTTTTCATACATCATCTCTAACCCTGTTCTCACTCGCTGTCTCACTCGCTGTCTCCCTCTCCCCCGCTCTCTCCCCCGCTCTCTCCCCCGCTCTCTCCCTCGCTCTCTCCCCCGCTCTGTCTGTCTCTCATTGCAAAGAGGCCTTTTCTCACAATGAAATGTCCTGCTGCTTTAAAGCACACTGTACAACACATTTTAGAATATGCTACATTCTTCAAAATGGGATTCTTCTCGAATACACAAACCAAGTGGCTCCGGATAAGAGCGTCTGAGTTAAAATGCCAGTGGAAAAGGGTTCAAAGACATGATGGTAATCACAATCTTAAATGTGCTTTCACCAGGTTTAAAACATCTGTTACTGCTTTGTCTTTCTTTATTATCTAGCTCGCATGTTTTGAAACCCATTCTGCATTCTTTAACAATCCCTGCATATTTCCGGACATGAATGTACAGACAACGGGATGGTGCCACCGAGGGCAGGGGGTTAGGCCAATACTGGGTCTCACGGTACAAACTTACACACAAGGATTTCAGTTTGACAAAACTTTGGTAGATAAAACAGCAAGAAACAGTAGATCCATTTTCAGAGAGGGAACTAAAGCCACCCTCGTCACGTGTGTATGGTACTGGATTACCTTAATGTATGGTTTGGAGTGGACTGTCTTCCATTAATATTTTATATTTTGTAAGTAGTTATTGGGAATACTATGCAAATTGAGTTTTAAAAACGGTGGTTAAGTACAGATTATCATCTTATTTCAGGGTATCGGTGCATTACTGGTTTTACAATTTACCAAAATTACCATGGGAGTTTGGTAATTCTGAACACCGGGGGCGGACAGCTCAATGAGCTATGCATAAACTGCACATATAATGCTGCATATCTCAAATGTCCAATAAATTAAAATTATTTTGGTCAAATGTCCAGCAGTCTCCACGCAGGCATAACAAGTGCCGTCTTGTAGTTGAAAATAAGTCTGCCGTAACAGACAGAACGCGTCGTCCGCCGTAACAGACAGAACGCGTCGTCCGCCGTAACAGACAGAACGCGTCGTCCGCCATAACAGACAGAACGCGTCGTCCGTCGTAACAGTACATTGTCTGCCATAACTGCTAAAACACCTCTACCAAAACAGATGCAATTAATACTTATGCAAACTGTTGACTTTCTAAACGGCATCACCTCTAGAAGACTGCTGATTTCACTTTTGTTCATAGTGTATATTTACTGGCTATCAGTGTTACATGCGGCAAAATGAATTGCCCCTGGCAGATATCAGAGACTACCGATTGCAACAACTGTCTTCACACAGACATTAGTCACAAGGCAAACCACTGTTTAGGCTAGGCCAGTAAAGCACAGCCATCGTCTAAGCAGGCATAACAGCAGCCGACTAGCTTAACTTAAACGCTGGTTGTGAAATAACCAGAACACACCACCACTTCCCTGCACTCATCGTTCTTGGCCTGAGGTCCTCCCTGGCCATGGTCCCGCTCCCAACAGGGGGTCTGGTAATGACGGGGTGAGTTACAACACCCCCCCCACCCCACCCCACCCCCCCATCCCCACAGCTGCTGTTGCTCCCATGAAGGCGTCCCAGGAGGGACTGCAGTGCAAAAATGATTAGCCTCTAAGCCCATGTAGGCTACTCTTAGCCAACACAACAGCAAATAGTACTAGGCCTACAAAAATGCCTGGAATGAGGGGATTTCAGAGGCTTTCCGGCAGACGCTCTTCTTTCCCTCCTCCATCCGTAGTGTTAGAACAGAAACAGATACAGGAGAAGCCGGCAGGCAAAGTGCCAGTTTGTAGGTTGAGCACAGCACGATAACAAACGGCCGTCCACTCTCACTCAGCGTGAGCAGGAGTCGTGCCGGCCCAGTGCCCACGCGGGGGAACATCTCTGCTGTCACTGGGCCACGCACTCTGAGTGAGTACAGCGGACCCGTTTACATCGGGGAGGAAGCAAGAGTTGGAGGGTCTTGGAGGCGCTTCCTGGAACCCCATCGCCCCAGTGACACGATAATGAGGCTAAATGGGAAAGGACATCCTGCGGGGACAGACCCAAACAAAGGCTTACGAAGACAGAGAAATGCTCCTCGGGGGCGTGTTTTTCGAATTCGGTGTTTTCGAATTCGATGCGCAGCTCTTTCGAATTCGGAGCACGAGTTTTCAAATTCGGTTCTTTTCTACAAGCTCTTTCTACAAGAACACTCACCGCTTTCCTATCCAATTACCACTGAAGAAATGTCACCGGAAAAACAGGTCATGTGACATGGGCCTTCTGACATGGTGTCAGTCAGGGGCATTATTTCTCTGGGTACCAAGAGAAACAGTCCGAATGACAAGGCTCTGACAAGGCACTTTTTATGTAGTATAGACACCATCTTAAACCAGATGTGTTGCGTTCAAACAATTAGGCTAGCATATTAGAATTTTATTATTTGGACTTTTTTGCCCCAGCGTTGATTAAAATGCCTCCACCAAAAACCCCTCAACACCATCATCCACTAGCTACATTCAGAACAGATTAGGCAAACACGACTAGGAGGACAGAGCCAAAGAGTGTTTAGAGCTAAGAGAATCTGGCAGTAAACAAAACAAACACTGCTTTCTGGAAACACAGATTGGATTTGGAATAAATGTTTTCAGCCAATGAGAACAAGGAATACTGTAGCTGGCAATTGCTATAGGGATAGTGTGGTTTTACGTGACTCATTAATATGTCAATGGTCGATACCTGCAGAAAGAAGGACAAATCTCATGTCACATCTTTCATGTTTCACTATTCTATCTGTGGTTGATTTTCCATCACAGACACACAAAAAAAAAATAGAATGATAAGATGATGTTCCATTGTTTCACCGACTGAAAGAGCTCTCTTTTCAAATGACTAACTGATACTGACCAACAAAAAAAGTTCAAAACATGAACAGGTTTAAGGGATTGAGGAGAGAGATTGTGCGCACGTGATGTACCGTTACAGTCCAGTCAGACAAATCCTGGGCCTGTGACAGTTTTAGCCAGGTTCTCCCTTTCACCTCCTTTCATCCTTAACGGTGCCACTGAGAGTGAAAGCTGTTGTTATCCTCCTATTTGATGAGGAGTGACAGTGCTCCCTGAGGAGTCAGCTCCATGCCAGTCGGTCTCTGCACTGTAAGGTCTGTGCTCTCCACGGACGGGCCCGGCCCTTTCAACCCGCCACTGTACCCAGCAGTCATGTGGCCTAGATAAGCCAGGCAGCCGGCAGAGGCTGGGAGAGATGGGTATTGAAGGCAGTGGGGATAATGTCAGACCCTTCTGATGCCTGTGAAATGAGGTACTGCTGTGAGGATTCTTCCCTTAACTGGTCTACTGTTCTTCACAGGAGGGTTCCGGTGTAACACGGTGTTGTTGTCGTGACAATGTCTGGCAAATGAATGCTATCCTTAATAGGACATAAAGAATAAAAAAAAAATGGCATACCTAAATGGGTTGGAGTGTATGCAGAAGTACAGACTGTCCTACCGGTCCTGTACCAAACCGGGAATAATGGCACTACTAGCAGTGCCCACAGGGGGCGCTACAGCTTTCCCTAGACAAACACGAAGAGCCAGAAAGAAGAGCATCGATGTCACGAATCTGCTCTCATGTAGTGTAGTATTGTAGGTGTTTAGGGTGAGACTGAGGGGGCTGTACTTTTAAAATGAAAAACTAATGTGTGTGTGATATGTCTAGTCGTGACTCATGACTCTGTGTAATGGTCTGTGGGAATGTGTGGGTGCAGTGAACTCAACATGGCCAACTCGGGTAGAGCTCAAGTCTTGTAGAGCCAAGTCCATTAAGAGCACCAAAAGGAAATCTAAAATGTTAGATTTTTCCTCTTTTGATTGAGAGTCTTTCACATCTGCCAGTCAAATCAGAGCAGTAGAAAGGACCTTCTGACAAGGTCAGTCGTGAAAACAAACCTCTTCAAAAACCCCAACACTAAAGACACAAAAGAATGTTGGACCTTTGGCAAATTCAAAATTAATACAGAAGTGACACACAACCAGCACACATCTAACACACCTCAACTAGATAATAGTTGGGGTAATGTCCTGTACCTCAGGCATGAAAACAATCCTAATGCTCATTCATAAAGTGATGCGTGTAAAACCCAGAGGTTCAAAACACACACCAACAAAATCAGGATTCCCGGTATACTGTAGCCAGCCTCATAACACAGTACAGAGACAATCATACACTGTCTCAAGGAAATCAAAGAAATACTGCATGGGGGAAAAAGTCAACACCACCAACTATCTCCTAAACAATCCACTACAGCTAATTCCTGGAAAAACTTTACTCCTGTACTTCTTGTTTTTCATTAAAGTCATCTGTTACACAAACTGTCCTGTGAAGACAGAGCCTTCAGAAATAATTTCCCCTGCCCTTCCCCCGCTCTTTACCCTGAAACCTAGAGCCCATCCTCTCTCCATCCTTCCCCCCTCTCATGTGGTTCGTTCAGTATGTAGCGCCAGGGATCAGCCTTAGTTCTTGGCTTGCCAGAATTGAGAAGGGGGGCTTTAACATGGTTAAGGGGAGATAAGTGCAAGGAAGGGGGATAAAGTCCACTAGGCTCTACACTACACACAGTGACAAAGCATCACGTATGGTCTGTTGCACTACTCCAGCATCAGGAAGGTATGTGGAACTGAGCGTGAAAACCTGTCGGCGTTTGCATGAAGTGCATAACGTCCTTTAGCTGCCGGCGCGGTCAAGAAAGACTGAGAAGGAAGAGGACAGGCCAGACATAAAAAAAAAAAACAATGAGAAGGGGAACATAGAAACACGATGCTCGACGATGGTCTGCAGTCAATCTGTAAACGTGCTGAGAACAAGTAGAATTGCACTGATTGACTCAAAGGCTTTCAGCGTCCCACTCACAGCCGATCTACCTATCCGAGCCTCCACGCGAACGTCTTGACGGCCCCGTGTAAGCACCTCCCCCTGACAGACGGTGGCAGACAGGACTGCAGGGCCCTGTGGCAGCGTGCCACCGCGTCGTGACCGGGCACAGACGGTAATCACGGACAGGTTTCAGAATGTGTCTAAGCCTCAGCGTGTGCGGAGAATGCGCGGGTGCCGTGCGGCTGAGCGTGGGCGAGGTGTGTGCGCGGTTCCTGCAGGCCTCACAGTTACCGTGGGATCAACAGAGTCGACATGTTCCAACAGACCCAAGCATTCAAACAAAGCCACCAGGTTTGCTCTAACTGACAAAACAGGAAATACAACACAGGAACCCCAGTGTACACAAAACAGCCTAAACGATTCCTGGAAAAAACCAGCCTATCAGGTTCAGCCACACAAGGTGAAACCTCCATGACGGCGGCAAGGCAAAGACAGACATAAAACATTACAGGGTTTTTCATTGGCTCAGAGATGTGGGGTGGACAATGTGGAAAGCATTTGGCTCCGCCCTGCTTCTTCTCACAGCCTCAAAGTGAAAGATTGTCAGTCTCTACCACCTGACAGACCCTCTATATTCCCACACCCACCTGACAGACCCTCTATATTCCCACACCCACCTGACAGACCCTCTATATTCCCACACCCACCTGACAGACCCTCTATATTCCCACACCCACCTGACAGACCCTCTATATTCCCACACCCACCTGACAGACCCTCTATATTCCCACACCCGCCTGACAGACCCTCTATATTCCCACACCCGCCTGACAGACCCTCTATATTCCCACACCCACCTGACAGACCCTCTATATTCCCATACCCGCCCAGGCAGAGCCTGGTAGAGGCCTCCAGTAAAGCGGCACCCTTCAAAGCATCTGTGGTACTTGTAGTTTATGAGACAGGCATGCCTCTTTATGTGACATGTGTTGCGGAAACAGAGACATACTTCTAGTCCCACACGCCAATTCCTATTCATTACTGCCTGGACCCCCCAACACACGGCACCCCATTCCCCTCTCTGTCAACCTCTTTCCTCCCCTGCTTTGCGTACTCGTCGATGCCTCGGTCCCGCTTTTCTTTTCAGGCAGGAATAGTGAGAAAGAAAGAGCAAGAATGAGATAGAGCACAAGATAGAGAGAGTAACAGCAAGGGACGCAGAAAGACAGACAGAGGAAGAGACATAGAAACCAGAAATGCCCGAGGCTCACCGGTTCACCAGGGCTCTAGCCATTTGTGGCATCACATACTGAAGCAGCTCACAACACCAAAATCGTAACTGCACGCACACACACCGGAAAACCTGTTTACAGCTGTAGATGGCTGCCATGCATATCAAAGCTCACCTAAAGCCAACCGTTCAACATCTAGGTGACTTGGTTGGAATTATGCGTCTCATTACATACCTGGAAAACATAGGGAACGGGTGGCACAACTCAGCCGGAAACAGTGGCTGACGGACAGCAGCAAGGGAGCAGTATAAAACAAGGCCTAACGGGCGGGGAAATCGTGAAATAAATCATCTCTGAGCCCCCCTTCTTTCAAAGACATTTGCAAGTTAGTGTTTGTTCTAATGCCAGAAGCCAGGCACTCACAAAAGCAAATATTGACAGTGGGCAGCCTGGGTCCTGCCTCCATGCTGCTACACCCTATGACCTTTGACTCCAGGTCAAGGGCTGAACCCAGTGTCCAAAGCCACACTGCAACCACTCCAGTGTGTTTGTTCTACACATTGCTCAAACTGTGTAGAACAAACGCACTGCTAAGACAAGGCAGCCCCAAACAGCCTTCCCTGCAACACCGGCCTGTGAGTTACATAAATTCTTGAGAGCCAGGTCGGTTCTTGTAGGTCTACTGCTAGGAAATGGGGTTTCAGTTCAAGTCTCAAAACCAGTAAAACACCCCAGATGTTAATATATAGCGGCCTTCAGATGCTGACTTTTTAAACTGCGCTTTGTTCTGAAAACTACAATTGATTCCCAATCAAGATATGCTTAGGGGTACGTAATCAATTTTTTCGGCTTTTGACTAAATGTAATACAAGAAAGAGAAAAACGCCTTAAAACACTTCGGCATAAACAAACACACCAGATCCTAATGTAACTACTTACAAAACCAAGACAGTGAGGCCAGATAGGACCAGTTCATAGAGCATGACGCTAACAACCACAAGTGGCTAGTAGATGAACGCAGTCACACTGAACTATAGATTTATATATATTATACACAATATACTGCAGAAAAGACAGTATGTTATGTTTACACATTTATAATTACAATGGACGGGAATTAACTAAATGTATTATAGTAATTAATTTGTCCATGTTGCTCATAAGGCAAGAATAGAATGCCTCGGTCATTTGTATTTCCCGCAACATTCTGAAGAGGCAACGATAATACCATCTGTGTTTTTACAGAGTGTAGTCATTAGTGCACTTTCTGCAGAGGTTACCAATGATTATAATGAAAACAGACTTCTGGTAGATAAAGGGTTTCCCAAAAACCTTTCAAATTAAATGTTAAACTACAAAGCACACTGTGTTTACCAGGCAGACTATGGTAATTTTCATGAATTCAGTTCGCATTTGTTTTGCAGCGGCTACAGTGACATTTGCGCTACAAAAACACTGCTATACAACAGCATTTCCCCTTCATTTCAAGGAGTTCACTTGAAATGAAGGGAAACACCCAAAAATGTAAAATACAGATATCCTAGACCTCAAAAAAGTGATCTTCTGATGTGGTTTAAGAATTATTGTGGACTTCATTGCTGCTTTAAAAAAAACGTGTGTGATTACGAGAGAGAGAAATCTTCAAAAACACTGGGGACCAAAACCGTAACCTTAAAACCTATCACCCAGGAGTTCATGGTAAAAATGCAGATTCATGCTAAAGCAGATTTGAAAGGGCCCTAGCCAGTGAGCCTGGACGGTCCATGTCTGAGGTGACCACCACCGGGCCATCTGTCCAGCCAGAAAGCCATAATGCACCATGACAACCTGGAGCAATGTACAGGACCATATCAGGGAGACCATTGCGCTTGCTTCAATCTCTGGCTCCATGTTAGAAATCAGTGTAGTTTGTGGAGACACAGCAGACATACACATATGCCTGTCTGACCCCGTGCGTGTGCAGAACGCTAGGATGACCCCCCCCCCCCCCCCGCCCCCACCCCTTTTCAAAACAGACCCCTGGCATGACTAAGCATGGAGCCCCTGCTGGCAGTTTGTGCCAGTTAACCTCTCTTCCCTCGTTCCTGGGGAGACTGATGACGCGCGTGTCCCGGACCACGAGGCCACGCGGGAAAAAGGGCTGCCCCGGATTCTGCCGCGTCTCCTCAGAGGAGCTACGCGACGCCTCGCTAAGATGCAACACACAGTAACAGGCGTGCCGCCTCCTTTATCAGATCTCCTCGTACTCCTGAAACGCCTGACTGGGACGTCAATGTAGGCTAGAGCAGTAATCACTTGAGCGGTAATCACAGACACTCAAGACCCGAGACGTCTGCCGTCAGTTACAGAACTACCACTCGTTCACCCCGGCACCCGTTCAAGCAAGCGGCCTAAACGCAAAAAAACAAAAAAATAAATAAAGAATGCCAAGAACTGGGTGGAATGATCCTATTTTTATTAACTGCATGCCCAGCACAGTGAGGAAAACAGACACTGGTAAAACCAGAAAGGAATCAAGAGGAAGCTGGAGCTCAATGCGTTTATACGGCCCCCAAGGCACAGGCAAGCCCAGCAGGGTCCACTCTAGCGGGGTTAAATAAACACTGCTGCATGGTGTGTGCGTGTGTGTAGAGGAACCAACCGGCAGACAAACTTCAAACCACATCAGGTCTCCTTACTAGCATGTTTACAACCAAGAAACAATCAGACGAGCTGAGCACCCAACATGTTGAGCACACAACATGTTACACATGCGCGCACACACGCGCGCCCACACTTTAAAAAGAGAGCATAAGCAAAAACCGTTGGCTTGGGGAAGAGGATTAAAAGCACTAAGCTAAGAGATTTGGCCGGACTGCCTTCGATATAGTGTTGCAAGTGGGCTGTAAGTGGGTTGTAAGTGGGTTAAAACACACCCCTAGCTTCGTAATCTCTCCACCAACCTTGCCCCACCCTGTCTACCAAGCGAAGGACTCCAGCAAAGGAGTGCAACATGTCGTAAGGCACAACGTTTCACCCTTTAACACGCAAACAAACGGACAACAGACACACTGCAGTGGGCCCAGGTGCTATGCACATAACCCGTCTCCCCCATACTGTCAGCTAGCCCACATCACCAGCAGCTGGCTCTGGGAGACTTATACCCTCTCAGTCCGTACCTAACGTCAACGGCCCAGAGCTATGCTGACTGTGCACAGTCCTACTTATGAACCAGGTGGTTTCAATCCTGAATGCTGATTGGCTGACAGCTGTGTGGTATATGAAGGTGGACGTGGTATGATTGCACTGACAACTGGTTCATGTGAGCCATAAGGCATTTTAGCTGTGCGCTGTAGTTTACTGGCCATATACACTATGTACCTTGTGCCTTATTGCTTAACGCTAATCTCCCTGTGTGAGTTACTATCACCGTGTTCACTCGCTGTGCCTGAGCGGATATCTCAACGCCAAACACACGCACCAAGCGAGTCTCTCACTTTTCATCAACAAAGACAATCAGACTAACACACACACACCCCTCTACTGCTATTACAGCTTGGTAAGACCAGGAGCTGTAGCCGGGCTGCGGAGTTGTAGCCGGAGCACATCATTAAAAACAAGGCCAACCAAACACAGTAGGACTATTGAGACCGAACAGCATTGCTGAAGAGACAGGGAAACTACAGCCAGAGATGAAGAATGCATTAAACCAAGCAAACAGTGTTGAATTAAAAACACTCCACAGACACGCACGCGCACGCACGCACATGCGCGCGCGCGCACACACCTTCTGCCAGCCAAGTGAACAGAGCCAGGTGGCGAGCTAAGGTGAATGGACACAGTCCATTCCAATGGTGTTATAAAGGAAGGCTTGTATTTGGTGAAAGATGTTAAGGAGCAGGGCGTGGCTGTTTTCAATGCAGAGCAGCATTGTGTGTGTGACAGAGTGTGTGTTATGCTCTCACAAAGCATCTGGCAGACTAATGTAGAGTCACAACTCCCCCCCGAGAACTGTCACCAACTTAGTTTCCAGTGTTGACGGGTCGATCACCCTCCCTTTTAAAGTTGGACTCCCACTCGGCTGCCTGCAGTGTCCCACCACTCTGTTACCTACCCAGCCGCTGCTGGAAAATGGGGGGAAAAATGAGCAGAAACACTAAGCATGTGTTTTTAATAGAGACTAGTGATAATATATGTCTGCTCGGCTTGTTGGTTTTAAGCTCACAGCATCAATCAAAGAGAAGGTTCTAGGTCCTCATAGAAACATCGGCCTCACATAACTATCTCAGGCATTTCACATGGAATTCGGTCAGTAACAGCAAGGCAAAGGTGTGTCTGATGCAATAAACTAATTCGGTTGGACAAAGTTTTTTTTTAAAGTTTTTTTTTATCTTTCCCCCGCCAGCATGCGCCAGAAGCAGTTTGGAGCCTTCGCTGTTCATTAGCGTACGCTCCACACACCCATCACACCGGTGATGCATCTCCACGCAGACATCAGTCATTCAGTTCACCAGTACCAATCCAGAACGTATTGGTTGGTTGGGTGTGGCGTTGCCAAGGCACCCGAGTGCACAGCACCCACACGCAAATACACAGACAACAGCATGGGTCCGACGGCAGAAAACTGATTTGACTAATGAGAAAGAGAGGGAAGAGAGGAGGGAGAGAGGTGGACCGGGCCAGAAAAGAGACTACGGGATGAGGGAGAAAATGATGGGACAAAGGCCAGAGGAAGAGAGGGAGGAGAGATGGGGGGGACAAGACAAGAGGATGAGTAAACGAGAGGCGCTGCCTGGTGCCTATATGCTCCCCACGGGGCAGCCAACATTCCTGTTGAATTCGGACGTGGGAGCCACCGGGGAAACCTCCCCAGGTTGGGAATGTCTGTATGTCAATGAGAGTGGACCGAACACAACCTGGAACCCTGGATGAACACAAATGTCGAGCTTTGTTTGTCGTCGAGCAAATTCATGCAACTTCCCGAGGCAAGGGGGCTGTCGGAGGCCAGGGCGTGGACTGTTTGTCCTGTAAGTAGGTCAAGCCTGTTTTATTTAGGCAGTGGGACAACACAAGTGACCTTCAACACGGTGAGTGTGTGTCACCTGGTTACTGTGGGAGAAACAATACGAACACTGTTGGTCTGGGTCCGTTCCAACCCTCTTCCAGACTGCTCCCCGGGCGACAGACTACTACCAAATGTTGGCATTTTGCGACCCCTTTTCGATGAATTTCAAGTAAAATTTTTAATTGTTCAGTGCAACCACCCCCCCCCCACCTTGTAATGACTTGGTCAAACAGCAACGTGAATCCTTGTTGTCCTGATACCAAACCCTCTGTGTTGGCTTTGTGAGTTCCTCCTCCAGAAGTAACCGTGACAACAGCATCCTGTTGGCACATGAAATAGCTCCCAGGTAAGTAACTACTGCCCTGTGCAATGAGAACTTTTCTAAACGAAGCGGAAAAAACAAGCGGAACGACAGAGTGAGGAAGTCGAGATCACGGCAACGTTCCACACAGTCAATAACACCGGCGAAGATGAGATGCAGTTTACAAAGTCCTCCGGTATCTGCCACACCTCCCACCGAACGAGTGAGAACCACACGGACCATAAGGTGGGGGAAACCACAGGGACCATAAGGTGGGGGAAACCACACGGACCATAAGGACAATCCAATGTTCTCCACAGCTGCGTTATCCCGTCTGGTCATGATCGCATTCTTAAAAAAAAAAAAAAACGACACCGACGCCCCAATGCTAGTTGCCTAATCATAGACATAAAGAACAGCAGTCTAAACAGGGAAATCTGATCCAATTACTAAATTCATCTGTATGTGCAAATGAACTAATACGTCAGACAGGTTTCACTGTAATTCAAGTATTTTCGGGGAGGGTGCCACCAACTGAAAGTGGACAGTGAGTGTAGAGTCCTGGGTCGCCTTTCAGGCAGAGGATCCACTGAGTTGCCCGGCTCAACACTGCACACACCCGTTCCCTCTGAGACGACGAGGAACAGGACAACATCACAGTCACACAGTTTCCTCAAGGGGGTTCCTTCACTCTCATCCGCCATGCCGTCTTTCATGGCCAGATAAGCTCTTTGTTTCCCAACCAAGGCAGGGCCCCACCTGGGCCACGGTTACAGAACCTGACAGCTACAGTTAGAGACGCTGCCAAATGCGGCGGAGAAAAGGATGAGCGCCAAACTAAAAAAAAGGAAGGATGAGCACTAGACTAGAAAAAGGAAAGATGAGCAGTAGAGGGTGAAAAGACTCCGACAGGGGTGACTGGGAGGGAGTAGATCCACGGCACTGCGGGTCCATTTATATGTTTTATATAAACTCTACAGTCAAGTTTGGCATCGGCTCTGGCTAAAAACCTCCTTATCACCTCCACTCACCCACCCCGTTCTCTCCCTTCTACTATCTCTCATTCTGGTGGGATTATCAGGCCATCCATCTCTCCCTCTCCCAAGAGAATAACAGGGACTTCGGTTTTACAGAGAAAAGACAAATTCCCACAGACCCACTCCTACGGGGCAGGAACAAAGCCGTTAAGTGACACCCCCCCCCCCCCCCAACCACACTACACCCACACCCACACCCATCCAACCACCCACCCACGGGACATGCACATGCAAACACATATCATTAGGAGACAACCCCCCCCCAACCCCTAACCCCCCGCCAGACAAAATAAAAAAAACTGAGCCCACGTCTCACTCAACACTCCCTTCAGTCTGCTGAACACACAATAGGCTCACATACATACAGTTACTGCAACAGCAAAGCATTAACCCACCCTCTGTCCTGAATCTCTGAATAAACTACCCTTAACTGGATTGCACAAAATCTGATTTAGAAATGGGACAGGAAAAATGCACATACTGATACAGAACCATAAAAGCAGGCCAAACGGCATTCGGGGAATGAACACATGCTTCACTCAATTAGCATTAAAACAATGAGTCTACAGTTGAGACAGGATATGAGCTATGGGGAGGTGCACTGCACAAATACATACAGGGAGGGACCCTTCACATGCCTTCCTAGACACATTCCAGAGCTGAGCATTAGAGAGACCATATGAGAGAGACCATATGAGAGAGACCATATGAGAGAGACCACATGAGAGAGACCACATGAGAGAGACCACATGAGAGAGACCACAAGAGAGAGACCACATGAGAGAACGTATTAGAGAGAAAAGAGAGACCATATGAGAGAGACCATATGAGAGAGACAATATGAGAGAGACCACGAGACCACATGAGAGAACATATTAGAGAGAAATGAGAGACCATATGAGAGACCATATGAGAGAGACCACAAGACCATATGAGAGAACGTATTAGAGAGAAATGAGAGACCATGAGAGAGAACCAAAGACAATGAGAGACCATATGAGAGAGCATGACAGAAAATAGGGAATGAAAAGGAAGCAGACAGAACAGAGGCAGAGAGAATGACAGAACAGAGGCAGACGGAATAGAACAGAGGCAGACGAACAATGGACTACCCCAAAATGGAAACATCAATGACGGAGGAAGCAGAATCAAGCAAAAGACCACCAGTTTTCTTGTACTGTTCACATTAATCAGTTCCAGAATGTGACTAGGGCCAAACTTAAAACAGCAAAACATTGCTTGAATCATAACCGGAAAAGCTGCTGTTGTCTTTCAGTACATCCTGACCAGGACGATTCTAGCCATGCCTGCTGTCTGATTCACAGCAACAGTCATTTTCCTCACCACCAACTCACCACTTCCTGCTGATCACATTCACTTCCTGTCTAAATGCCGGACCTCCAGGGCCTGGCAGACAATGAGCAGGAGCCCGGAAACTCATCTCCCAAAGAAACACAAATGGAACCAGGACAAGATCAAAAGTCCAGCGGCACTCCTCTCCACCCAGGAACCAAACCAGCACGCACGGAAGGGCAAGCAAGCACACGTCACTTCAAAGCTTCTCAACGCAGTCACTGGCAGCTGGTCCGCGTTTTTAACTTAACCTTCAACAAGGGCTTTAATGTTTAACGGGTAATGTCCACTTTTATAGTTCACTACCTGACCCATGTAACTTTCCAATCTCCGCCTCATCACTCACTAAGCCCCACCCCCTTCCACTCACTGTCAATCTGCAGTCCACTCTGCTTGGTTAGTTGCGCCAACAAAAATATAAATCCATACCTTGTGATTAAACTGTTGATTTGCCTTAATCTCAGTGCCAGAAAGAGCAACTTTGGTCAAAAACATTGTGCTAGCCACCAATGCTAACAGCGAGCTAGCTCTGGCGAGTTCAATGCACTCAGTCAGAGAAAACATAGCTAAAACACCAGATATTGATACTGCCTGATACCGTGCTAGTGTTGGCCTATATCATGTTGGTGCAACTTCATCTTCTAAATTAGCCTTATTCATTAATTGCCATGTCCAAAACATATATAGTCCAGTAATTGCATTTTTCATGATTAAAACAGTTAATTCCCTATCACTGTGTTCCAACACAAAAGCAAAGCAAAATATTTAGACATCCAATATCCCATTTATACTCAGCCTAAACCCTTGACATTGCCGTGAATCATATGCTGTTTTTCTTTAGGTATGAAAGGCACGCAGAAAGGGGATCACAGAAACAAGATACATTTATTTTTAGGAGTGGACTTCATAATTTTTTAAAACAGACTTCGTATGAATGTTGCAATAATGCATTGGCAGCATTTTTTTTTTTACACATTACGCTCTTTCAAATTGTGACTTTAAGGTCCTGACGTAGGATGCTCGCTTTTTCTGAAATGATGCATATTCTGTAATGTTGTTATTGTAGATATTCCTGGATGCTGAGCTAAGGAAGCATTGTACAGTTTGAAAAAAACCCTACAATGATTGCACTGTAGAGTCCTTTGCCAATGTGTTGGTTGTTCAAGTCAATTTGAACCCTTGACCCCATTACAGAGAGAATCAGCTGTTTCCTTTTTCCTTCATCCAGGACTTCCTTTTCTCTCTAACAGTCTCCCAACATCTTAACCCACATACGCTGCCTGTCCATCAAGGCTCTACGTGTCAGAACCCAGTTTAAGACAGATGTGAAACAGGTGAAAAAACAGGACAACTAAGCTCTGTTCATCTACTCAAAATCAGCAGGGAAAAAGGCAAGGCAGACACAGAAGAAAATAAGTGACCAATGACAAAATCACAGAATCTCTGCGACACAACAAGGAGTTGAGGAAGAACATTTACCTTGTGACGTGCCTGATTGTAAACTTGCCGCTCTTGATTCAGGATGGCACAGTTTTAAATGTGTATTACCTGCATAGAAGCAACGATATTAGATGGCAGAAGTAATTTCATGTCAAGAGCAAACAACAGGGGGGGCTGGAGTGGATAACAGAGACAGCTGCTGTGCCAGGCCTAGGTTAGCATATAGCGTTTACATAAATTAGCAGACGCTTTCATCCGAAGAGACTCAGGGCTTGTTTACATTATGCTACATTTTACGAGACATATCCAATATTATTTTGTCGTGAAAACTTGCTAATATCGATAGGTCGAGATGCCACCTTCCAAAGTGCGCACGCCTATCCCTCGATTTTCCATGTTGGGATAAATTCAAACGCTATGGACATGATTATGCAAACCAGACGAGTCTATCTAGTGTTTTATTCCCTCACTCGTAATGTAAACAAGCCCTCAATAGTCAATGCACACATTGTCATGCTTTTTCATACTGGACCCTGATGGGAATCAAACCCCCAAACCTGGCACTGCAAGCACCCTACTCATACCAAGTGAGCTACACACATTCTGGTTATAGTGTAACTTTAACTGACTCGCTTCTAATGGTTTGACCTTGACCACAGTGTGAGAATTCTGAGATAACTCCAAGAGGCAGACATCCTGTTATATGGACCTCTTTGAATAAAGAGATTTTTCCCAGACTTAGAGACTATTTAGACGACAAATATTACTGTGACTACAATTTCTTTGAAATAACATTAATATAATATGTACGTAACATTTTCGATTCACACAAGCAACAACAGACTCCCTTAGGCCAAACCTGACCTGAAAGGCATATTAAACCACTGACAATACTGTTTACCTTGTAACTAGCATGGTGCTCTCTGAGAAACAAGTGCTTTTGCTGGTGATAGTAGAATTTTTTAAATGGTTTTAGTTGATACCAAACAAAAAAAACAGTTTTATAATTATTTTTATGGAGCTGGAAGGACTTCAGAACCAGACCTATGTCATCACTCATTCCATTCCAATTCATATTGACCGAGAGATCCTCTAGACCTAACTAGACGCGGGGAATATCTGTTGGATAAGTGACCCACATTACCTTGGAAGGTAACATTCAACAATTTACTTTTTCACCCGTTTACACCACAAAAAAATATGTATCTCTGAAACAAATCGGACAAGTCTTGTCCATCTAAACAATACGTAAAAACTATATCCTACGGGCTCTAAAGCAGGGCTTTTAAACTACAGTCCTAGAGGGTCAAAAGACTATTTGCATTTACCAAGTAGTTACTTGCATTCTGCTGGTTTCCCAGATATGAATCGGTCCCTTAGTAGAAAGACAAAATCTAAAGCTTTTCAGCAGTTCCAGGACCAGAGTTGCCCTGTTGTACAGTAATTTGTGTAAATGTACAGTTGTATTCAGTGCTATAAAAAGTCCTTTGTAACTGTCAAAAACGTTTTTTGTTGGAAGTTAATACCCCTAACATCAATATTTCGTTAAGTCCTAAAACCCTGTTTAAAAGCTTTGTGGAGAGTGGGGCATCTCTCCCGCTCCCGGTGCAGGGAGGACGCCGGTCTGTGGCGAGAAAGGCCTACTCGACATCTGTATTTATCCTCCAGCTAAAGCCACCATGCTATATTTACCTCAACCAAACAGACTGGGGGAAGCCTGCAGGGGGAAGACACACTGGGTCTGGGAGAGGCGCGCTCTTGTCCGGCCTATCATTCCTCCACCTCCTGCTGGAAAGTGAGTCTGATAGCGTAATAAACAGCTAGGGGATTCAGGCCCGAGGAGCGAGAGAGGATGTTTTATGTCTGCACGGGAGCCATAAACCAGATCCTCAATTTAACAAACATCCTACTCCCCTTTCTATAACTCAGGTGTTGACACTGCTTCAAGGGAGAGGCCAAATCCTGAGGGACTCTTTGAGCAGCACTAATGCAGGTGAGTTAACGCCTCTGAATCAAACACCTGCAGTGTCCAATTACACGTGGAAGCCATGTATTCATCTTGTAAGATTAAAACATCAATAGTACATATATAAATAAATGGGTGCTTTTGAACTTAAGAGGTGTGTGTGTGTGTGTATTCATATAAATGTGTGTATTGTGAATGTGAAGGATAAGAACAACACACACACTGATGATCTCTCCAGCATGATGCAGGCCAGATGCTGTTCCTGAGACTGCTTCCTTCCCTCTGGCACTACTCTGATGAGTAGAGTAATGGTGTGTGTGTGTGTGTGTGAGAGAGAGAGAGACGGGGGGGTCTATAGTTACATATTACGATCATATTCTTTTGACAATAACACAGTACTAGAATACTTACACAATACTACAGGATTTACTTTTGATGGCCTTCTTCTCCATATTTTTAAAGAGGGAGTTTAAAAAGGGAATTTGTTTCTGCCTCTTTTATTTCCATATCTAACTGATCAACACTTGTCCTTACGACTCTCTTGCCCCTCTATTATGTTGAGCAATATGTTTGGAACATTGAATCACAGTACTGAATCGCAATGCCTTATAGGATTGTGAGAACTGCGATACATTTTGTATCGGTCTCTTGATAATTAGATTATTGGTCTCTTGATGATACTGTACAGTCAGGTTCCTGGCCAATCCCAGCTGTAGGAGTATGACTTCCATCTGTCACATCTTATGTGGAGCATATTGTTGACTCCAATTGACCTTAATTTAACCAGGAACAAGGAAACGGTATTTATCTGGATTTCAGCTATGTGATAGGATTAAATGCACAATAATAGAATGAATAGTGTGGGGGTCCCCATTCAGGTCAATTATTCATCTGGTCTATTCATTGTATTTCTATGCATTTGATCTTATCCAGACAGATAAAAAAGAAAAAATGGCTCTAGATTAAAGAGACACCTGGTAAAAAAAAAATAGACTCTTTAAATTACAAACAGTGGGAGTGGCAGACTGAAACTGGATTGTTGGAATGGCTGAAAAACTGAAAAATGCCTAATGGAAAAGGAACCAAATAAAGGATGCAGGACAAATAACTGATCTACAGGGTTTATGAAGTTTTCACTGAATAAGTGCGACCATCTTCAGAAACCACAACACAATGAATCATCAATGGGAAGAGTGTAAATCACAAAGGTGCCACAGATGCAACTCCCTTTGTACTGTGAAGTCTTTATAATGAGTTTATAATGCAGGCCTACTCAGAGGCAGCAAGAGACAAGGGCTTGTTCCTCAGGATCATTTACCTTAACTGTTTCCTATGGAACTACAACAGGAAGCACGAGTATTCGGGGGACCCAAATGACCACAGAGAATTAAAATGAATAAACAGAATAAATTCATTTTAATAAACAAAGAAAACAAAAACAAGAATTCTTCAATGTTTTAATATGCGTAACAACATGAAGTCACTGAGCTAGCTTGAAGAGGCAATAAACGCAGAACATAGCACAGCCTATATCAAACTAAATAAATGTAAATAAACATTGGAGAACAAATGTTACGTATGGCTTAATTTCAAATTGCCGGGAATAAAAGCCTTTGGCACATGTGACTGCAGTGCATACTTGACGGCCCACATAGAGAGGAATAGTGAATGCGTCACAATCCTCATAAAACCCTGCGGCAAAACTGCAAAGTGTCATTTTCGCATTACAACAATTAAATACATCCCATTATGGATTTCAGATTCACTTCAAATAAGTTCTGTGTTTTTGTAGGCTTACTCCGACACTGCATTTTGATCTGGTCAGGACAAGTAGACATTTGTCAACATATTTGCATGAACTCACTCTACATGAAAAAATATTGGCTAAATGTAGGCGAAAATATTAATTAAAGTTACCGTGCCCTATAGACATTTACAGTTATTAAAACACTGAGGTGGTGCAAGCCTTCACAAAAAACAAAACACACACCTTAAGTGGATCTAAAAATCCCCCACAGAAAAAATTAACGGCATAATAAAGCAAAGAGATGCTAAGTTTTGCCACAAGGTTTTATGGGGATTATGACTCATACATTTTCAGTCAATAGCAGCTTCACCTGTGTCAACCCTCCAGCAGGTCACAAACTGGTGAGGCCACTGATGAGGAGATGAGAATTTCACGAAGCAAGGGAGTTTGATTCAGCAAAACGACGGTTCACTGGGCTATGACCCACGACAGTAATGAGCAACAGTGGGAGGGGCGCAAGTCCCCTTTCTTAAATTGAACAGTAATCCGCACACCTCGGATGCTGTCGAGACAAAAATGGGGTACACGTCCAGCAGGCAGCTTGGTTCCATAACAAATTCAATCAACACTAACCGAGTTCACGCCGGGAGATCCTTGAGGCATTAATCACATGCCCTTAACCTGTTTTACTGTCTCAAGACTTTCTGTCAAATGGATTGCCAAAAACAATTGCTCTTGGTTTTACTTTTGGTTCCACAACATTTTGTCAAATCATCTGGTTAAAAATTAGACAATGATGGGAAACGTTCTGATTAAAATCATATAAAACAATGTACGCTAAAATACAGCATGTCTATCTGGCAACAATAAGCACCTGAAGGTGAATTTTGATGATTCTGAAATCAGAATCTGGGGCATTTAGTCGTGGCTCTTTAACGGCAACTTTGTGGTAACTTTGCAAATATGACATTTCTAATGTCATTTTTTAAAAAGCAAATAGGCCACTATTTATATTCCAGAGGACGTTAACTGCAGATATGATTAGCCTAACACAATGTCAACGGGCTGACCTAAAAAGCCTTGTCCTCTTGAAGCAGGCAAGTAACTGGATTTGACCTTTTCTCTTCCAATGGCTTTATGGTCGTAATTCCTTTAGTTACAGAGAGAAAACAACTAAAAAAGATTGTTATGCCCTGTCACATCTACGCTGCCTATGCATAAAGGTCTATTCTGATATTTGACGCATTGGTATATTCTAATATTTGGCGTGTTATTTCCTGCGGCATCCAGTGCGCAGGCACTTTGAGTAATATGCAGTGACATGCCAACACTTCACCCCACCCCCCACCCTACTACACCACACGCACGCCAGAAACCACAGAACTATGAATAAGACATAACTTTGAATCACGATTATATTTAACATCAAATTACATGAAAAGTTCTAGAGTTTTGGGTGAAATACAGCTGTACAGCAGATGAGTCACGAGGCCAAAACACTTCACACTGAACACTGATCAATATTGACACTGGAGGACAAACTGGTCGGCATCAAAGACATCTGAAAGACATGACAATTGTATTTTTATATGGTCTGCATGACCTGCTTATTTAGCTTCCTGTCCAATGAGGGAAAACTTTGATTGTCATGTAATAAAGGTTAAGTTCTATTCCTCTTTTGTTGACTTCTAACTTCGAGGTTCGTGTTTCTATGGTTTAATGAAATGTGTAGGGCCGTCTAAGTACCAGCTAATGGATACATCTGTAAGACCACTGAGCTCAGGGCTTTCGCTGGTAAAATGATATAGCTTGTAGGGTTTCACCCATGACACGAACCATCAAGCACAAAACGTTGTAGGCTACCCATTACAAAACCTTGTAGCATAACGACCCAACATAAATCGTACAGTGTGTTTAGACTAACAGCATTATAAAATCGGGAAAAAAACCAAACAGCATTCACAACTTCCTATTGCTGCAGTACTTTTCAAAATGCAAAGCTCGTTCATGCTAGCTGGCTTGGTTTCATTCCCAACTGCTGCTGTGTTTCACTTAACGAAACAATGGTGCAATTGTCTGGAACTTGTAGTTTTACTATTGTCACAGCCTTTACAAGTGCCATTAACGAAGGTTAAAGAAAACTACAAACCTCAAGTAAGTAAAATATTCGCGCATGCGTATTGAGACACGATGGACCAGGAAGAATGGGGCATATTTTAGTTAATAAAACATTATTGCGGCGACTAATACTTAATCTGCGGTTTAATAACTGTAAAAAAGCGTACCATGAGACGAATGTTTACTGCATGATTAGATTCATGCAAAGCTTATTTTAAAACACCCAATAGTATGCAAGCTGTTGACTGTATAGCAGACTTGTAAAGTTAGCTCTCACTACAGAGAGCAGTAAACGCTTACTTGCTAGCTACGTTACCTTGCTATCCAACGTTAGTTGACTGACTACTTTTCAGTGTTGTTGAGGAGCCCCAACTATTAGCTAACTACTTGGAGAGCGTTTCTTACCTATCGAGGTTCACGTTCTTTCGACGAACTTATATCCCTTAACATAAATCCAGAATCCTATGAGAAACATTCACTGACCGAGAGTCGACAGCTTGTTTCTATCCCCGTTCGTGATGTTGCCAGGAATGCTCTAGATCACACAAGCCAAGCGAAACCACGGTGCCCTCCGTTCGCTAAGGATCTCACGCGGCACTGCGCCTGTGCGCCTGTGCGTGCATGCCGTGTGCTTGTGTGGGCATTGCTGATAGTAACATGTAGGGGGCAATATTCTACAAACATACTTTTAACAGGCGTATTGAACATAGACGTGTCAGTATGTCATTGCAAAAATGCAATGCGTCCTGTTAAGATAATATATTCCAAATAATAATAGCGCTACTGAGAAATACGCAGTTTAATATATTGCATATAAATGTTGAGCCTGTATCTTGCGCCACGTGTCTATTTTGGGTTGGGGCCATTGAGATCGAGCCCACGTATTAGTAAAGAGCACAGCCTTGTGGTAGTCTGTCGTAATCAACGTATTATTACACGGAATCCTAACGTTTCGTTCCTTTTTATATATAATTTATTTTCGGAAGCATAAATCCTTTACGTCTTCCATTATGACGCAATGACTGTGATGTCTCATTTGACTGTGATCATAGCACTCCATGCCCAAAGCAATGTATATATCTGAATGTCAATATTAAACTACATGGGGACTGAGAATGTCTTAACTTCAATGAGCAGGATACTTCCAAAATGGAGATATTTCCTTCCACAGCTAAAACAAACTATAAAGGTAACTTGTATGGCTTAAGAATACAAAATGATAGATACCTCTATTGTCCGTTTTAGTCCGTTTAAGCTTTCACTATTGTAATGTTTTGGACTAGGTGGCATCTCCAACTTATTTTGCTAATCCTTGATGAACCAGTTGGAGTCATGCCAAACAACCTATTCATCACGAGGGATCTGCCAATGAAATAAACTTGTGGATAACAACACTGAGTATTTTAAACATTTAATATAACTAAAAATAAACTTCTCAGTGTGTATTCATGTTTTACTTTGCTTGGAACCCCATAGAATAATAATTAAGCTTGATATATTTTTATGACAAAATTAAATATTGTCTTATTATTTACCTAGCGTGGAATCATTTTATGTATACTTATGTAAATGTGATATTTCTGTTATAAGAAATGTAATAAATATGCAAAAAATACCCAAAACCCTTTTTTGCTTGGTCATTGTGTGTACAGTGATGAAGAAACAAATTAATTTAATCAATTTTAGAATGAGGCCACAAAAATGAAAGTGTTTAAATACTTTCCAAATACACTGTATAAAGCAGAACCTATAAACATACTACTACTATATATAATCTAGGACAAAATTATTTTAGTAAGGGTTTGTGTACTTGAATAGAATATCCCTGCTAGTAAGTGAGGACAACAATATGCTTCTTATTATGTAAGATATAATTACTTTTTTTTTCTTTAATGTGAATGCTTCTAAATAGGTCTCTTAGAGATCACATAAAAAGATCTAAAAAAAATAACTAATTATATATGGTACATTATCATTGTGCTAAATTACATTTTCACAGCAACAGAGATCTTGTAAATTACATATTTTGAAATGTCAAATCATTTGCTCAAATTTTTTCACTCTTAAAATCAGCATTTGTTCAACACTATCATGTCTTTAGGAGGTGACAGAGCATTGTGATGAAGACGATGGGGAGGAGAAAACACCTTTTTACCTGGATGCTGCTCCAGTCATGCAGTTCCGGTACTCCTGTGGTCAGAACTACCTCCAGTGCCTCACCACCCACTCTGGGATGTTTGGTACCATGGTGGTGGGCTTCCAGTGGGGACACACCATGATCTCGCATCGGGTGAGAATGGAGCAGGAAATCGGAATTTTATTACAGATGTAAATAGAACAGAGAACACTGTGTAGGCATACAGTAGCAAACAATGCTATAACAACACCACTGTGTAATTCCTGTTAAGCCACGTTATCAGACCCAGAGAAAAGGAAGAAAAAAAAAGAACAGGGAAAATGGGGACGTTTGAATTTGATTTTCATGAGAAGAGAGCAAGAAAAAAATAAAAATAAGAGGGAAGTAAAAAATTAAGTATGAGTTGTTTGCTGATGATTTCTGTTTTGCTGATAATTTCTATGTGGTTACGGCCCCAACCCCCACCACCACAATCACAATAAAAAAAGAAGGGAAAAAAACAGCAGCAGAGGTAGCATAGAAATACATCCTACAGAACAGGCTAAATCAACACTTTAGAAACAGAGTCAAACAATGTATAAGACGTGTCCGGAATAGGTCATGAAAACTGGGTTTTTAATAACACAAAACTTTGTCTTTGCGTATTTGCCAAGCAGCAAAACTATGAACTATGGCCTCCCTCTCTCAGATGGAGGTGTGGAGTGAGAGCCAGCGAGGGGATCTAAGACGTGGCCAGAGCCTGGCCCTGGACAGCGACTATTGGGTAGAGCACCTGGTCTCTGTGCCCAGCCAACGAGTTTTTGTCGCGGCCTGCAATGATCTCTCCCTGCGGGTGTTCTCATACCAAAAGCAGGGCATGGAGGTCCTGTACCGAGCCGACTGCTTGGGCTCTGTGGTCTGCACGTGCTACTGCAAGGAGACAGGCGAGCTGCTGACTGGCAGCATGGGTCTCATCACCTTCTGGGGCTTCTGGACCACTCCGCAGGTACCGGGAAACCTTCAGACATTCTCGATGTGTTTTGTTTTTTTAGATATATTAAATGAGAAAACTTTTTTTTTTTTTACTTCTCTGGCCTGTCCTTTCTCTCTCTCATGACTTCAGTGGACTGAGAGGTAGCGATCATGTTGTTTCCTCTGACCTCTGACCTCTTTGTAGACCCACCTGGGCGTGGTCAGGATCCTGGACTGGCGCTGCAGCTCCTTGGACAGGGACTCCACTGTTAGTGGCCTGGTGACGGAAACGCAGACCGCCACCCTCTATGCGCTCTGCAACCGCAGCATCAAGACCTTTGACCTTGTGGGGAAAAAAGAGCACATGTCTTTCAGTGGCCACAGTCAGGGTACCCTGCGTTGTGTGTCACCTGATTGGGGGCGGAGGTACATCTTCACGGGTGACATGACAGGATTTGTTCAGGTATAAAGTCAAGAGAATAGACCGGTCCTCATCACACACGGAAAGGACACTCATAAAGAGTAAAATTCACTGACATTTTTAATTGTCGTAACACCAACGGCCGACCTGGCTAAAACATACAGGCTTCCTTAACGTGCACCGCTAGCCTCCTCCTCTCCCTTCCCGTCAGGTGTGGAGCAGTGATACCAGGAGCCTGCTACAGGAGTTCAGGGCCCAC
The DNA here is from genome assembly GCA_016801175.1 of Esox masquinongy. Lineage (NCBI taxonomy): Eukaryota > Metazoa > Chordata > Actinopteri > Esociformes > Esocidae > Esox > Esox masquinongy. The sequence continues at coordinate 20,151 of JACXGI010001929.1, read as the reverse complement.
ACCGGCTCCGTGTCCGCAGTCCTGACGAGGCACAGCACCCGCACACTGCTCTCCTCCTCCCCGGACGGCTGGGTAAAAGAGTGGAGTTTCAGCGGTGACCTGCTCCTCAAGCTCTTCCTGGATGATTTGGGGGGGGTACGCAGCCTGTTGTCCCTGGGCGAGCACCGCATCCTGTGTCACTCCCCTTCATCCTTCTCCGTCTGGGGTCTCCAGGACCTGTGCGTGCCGTTTAATAACCCGGGCTGTGGGATGCAGCTCCTGAGGCGGGTGGAGAGTGGCCCGGGCCGGGCGCAGCTCCTGGCTGTGTCGCAAGACGGTATTGCTAGACTAATCTGTCCTGCAAGCGGAGAGCTGCTGGCCTTCTCTTGGCCCTTCCTCATCTTGGACCAGGCCATTGGGTTTGCCTTTAACCCCGGCCGAAAGGAGTTGTTTGTGGCCAGCGGTAGTCCAGAGGTCCTGGTGCTGGACACGGCTTTGTGCCCTTGCCCAGCCAAGCGGATAATCCGGACCACCAAGGACCGGAACATGGATGACAGTGTACTGTGCCTGGAGGCCGTGCTGGTGGGTGGGGCCAGCCCACAACCCTGCCTTGTATTCAGTGGCCTCAGCAACGGGAAGCTCCAGCTGCTCTCCCCCAACCGGCTGCACTGCCCGGCCAGGAAGGCCCATGATGGGGCTGTTTTACGGATGAGCAGCCTGTCTGGGCCCAGGACCCAGCTCTGCTGTTATGGCTCAGACAAGCAGCTCAGTGTATGGGAAGTGGAGGTGGGGGAAGCTCATGCAGAGGTTGTACCTCTGGCTAGGGTGTGTTGCTCCTCGGGCCTGGTTCTTTCCCGACTCCTCTCTGGCCTGGTGTTTGCGGTTTCCCCCGACTATAGTCTTTTATTCTTCTCCCTGCCTGACGGGGCGTGTTTGAGAACGAATAGAAACCCCCTGACCTCCATCTCTTGCATCGATTGCAACGCCGCTCTGGGGTTGGTGGTGGTGTCCGGACCTGGAGGTACGGTGGAGTTGTGGGACACCCGGGGCGTGCAGCTGGCTGAAATACGCCTCGGTACGCCGGTCAGCCAGGTTTGCTTCGCTAACGCCCGCGGGGACCTGCTGGTCTGCTTTGGAAGACAAATTTACATTATCTCCGGCCTTCGCTTCCTGCCGGCCAGGCTGCTTCGGCAGATACTGGACCTGGCTCCTCCAGATGACATCCTGCAGGATCCCCTCCCATTTCGACCACGCTCCCAGAGTTGCTATGATATTTCCCAGGTTCCACAGCAGTTCCTGAAGCCTGGGCAGGCCATGCCAGGGCTGACGGAGGCTCCGGTGGCACTTGAAGTCTTGACACTAGACAATGATAACGTACTGGTAATGCTTGACAAGGAGCCGAGGAAGAAGTCTCTGCTGAATACGGCACCAGCTTCACACAGCGTAAAGCAAGATCAGCTAGGTAAGTGGCTCAATCTTCCTCTTTATGGAAAATGAAAAAATGTGATCTAAATATAAGGGTATGAATACATGTTTTAATAAATTGTAAACTTATGTACCGAATAAGTGTGTATGCTAAATTACTTGTTAATCTAAATAATAGTATAGTATTAAAACTCTCTAATAGGTCCCCGTTCTTGTGGTCTCCCATTGGTTGAAGCGGTGGATGCGGAAGTGAATCTAGAGGAGGAGCCAATGGAAGGGGCAGGATACTGGGACAAGTGTCAAACATCAATCGAGCCTCCCCGTCTGAACGCACTTGTGAACTGGCCTGTGGCTCCGGATGGCTTCCTCCCCAACTCCATACTCCGTAACTGGAAGCCTGGGCAGGAGCCACCAGAAGCCATATTGCCAAACGTGGCCAAAGCCCTTCTCAGAACGTTTTGCCAGTCAGAGGAGGAGCTCTCACAAGTGTCCTTAATTCTCGATAAGGCCAAAGAAGTGCGACTCAACAAACCCATTGCCATGCCTAAGCTGTTTGACACCCCACCCGAAGAAGAGGAAAATAATTCTGGCAAAGGCAATGAGGTTCTTAAGAGTATCGCTGAGAGCCTATGGCTGGTCTACAGACCTGGTGTGGATTTGGCTGAGGTCATAAAAGCCTTAATGTTGTCCATGGATAGTACGGACATTGACGTCTATCTGAACTGCACCGAAGCCCTGTTGGTCCTGTTCCAGACCTACGACATTCCTCCAGCAATCATGACAAATCTTAACGTCTGTCTCCTGAAACATATCCAGAAAGGAAACCCCTGTGGGAAACGCCTGGGAGGCATGAAGATCCTCAATCAGCTTGGTCTCCTCCAGGACAAAGACCTGCACTTGCTGGTGGAAGTCATCCTAGACCCAGCAATGGACCTTCGGAAGATGGTCAAGTACCTCCTGAGTCATGTCTACGGCATAGAGAACAAGACCAGCCTGCTGAATAGAATTCAGGCCAGTAAAGACCCACCCAAGAAGTGAGTAGTGTTTAAATCAGGGGAAATGAGCGTGATTGACGTGCCTATGACAAATCAGTCTGAAATTAACCCCTCTTATTAGAATGCCTTAGTCCCCCCCCCCCTCCTTCCCTGCCTCCCGACCTCATTGTCCTGACCCTATTCCCCCCAACAACAGGCTCCTTAACCAGCTGGATAAAAATTTGTCTGAGGATCTGGAGTTGAATAGCTCAAAAGATGCATCCACAGTACAAAGAAGGTCAAGGCCAAGGAGGGGCTCTGGTACAGCTTGCTTTGTCACCCTCATAGTAGAGTCATTTTTAAGTGCAACATTTGGGTTTAATTTGACATGCAATTTGACATCATTTGAGATAAAAAAATGTTTTCTCTCTCTTCTCAGGGCCCTACTTGGAGTTCACAGGCAGTATCAAAGACATTCCAATACCTAAGCAAGGTATGACTTGTAGATCAGCAATGCCCAAGTGATGATTTATACAACTGTCATGTTAAAATTAGCATGCAATTTCCTGTGCACTTCGTGATGGCATTGTTAATCACGTTACCCATATATCACATGGAGTGATGACCTACCACAATATTACTAACATAATATAGTTTTCATTTTCTGCAGTTCCTTAATGTGTATAAGTGAATACATCAAGTGATGGCATGACGTCATCACTGCATACAGTTGATATTTGGAATGCCAATTTAAACAAAAAAGTAAACTGTTCTCCATTAATGTCATTCTGTTTTGCTTCTCCCTTGTGTCTTGCTGCGTGTTGATATTATTTGGGAAATTCAAGTTTGTGTCAAAGTAATTCCTAAGCTATCATTGGTCCTTTAGATCTTGAATTCAGGGCACTTGGCTACCACTTATGTCCCTCAGTACCCAATCAGCCCTCTGCTCTCCAGGGCAGCACTACTGGTGTAAACTAAAGATGCAGGCAAAGAGATGAAAAACTTCAAATTTCCAGAGGGAGGCAAATGTTGATTTTCTGCTCTAATTAGTAATCATCAGTGTTTCTTGGAGAGAAACCCTCAATGTCTTTGGAGGTGGTGGTTGATGGGTGATGGCATGGCAAGACAGGATTCATCAAATCATTTTTTTCTTACATATGCAATATTTACATAATTACTACTCTCAGTTTAATCCTCATTATGGAATCCCCCTATTTCTTTCTCCCGTTTGACTCTTCTCTGTTAACTATCTGTCTCTCTCAATTTAGTTCAATTTAAAGGGGGTGGCATGGGAGACATTTTTTTACATTGCCAAAGGAAGTAGAAAACACATTAAAAATACCATTCAAATAATAATTACTGAAATCACCAGTCAGATATTCTAAGTAAACATCATACATACAAACTTCCAAAGAGTGAAGAAATTGTAAATGTTAGAGTAAGACCTGCGTAACAGTGTTGTTACAATTCCATGTGTCTCTGTAAACAGATCAGATGTCGGCTCCAGACCTCCCTCTCGTGAGGTCTCTCAGGCATCCCAAAGAATCCCCTATCTCGAAAGAGGAGCTGGGCCCTGTCCACCCACACAACAATTTCAAGCTTCACCGCCGCTTACCAAACCCATTCCAGAGACTTCCTCTGTCCATAGTCACACAGGACAGCATCAAGGAGCTCTCTGAGGACACACAAGCGCAAGTCTATGACCCCACCCTCATGGATCTCTACAAGAAATCCAAAGCTTGCAAGCAGTTGTGCAGCCAGCTACCCACCATCAAAGCCCCCGTGGTCTCTGGGGTCAGCTCTGTAGAGGTGGGCAGGCAGGCCAGGCTGGTGCAGCTTCCAGCTAGTCCCCAATGCTTCAGGCTGGAGCCTGTCAAGGGTATGGGGGACTTCAACTGGAAGGAGAGCCTTAACAAGCTTGTAACCATACACGGCTTCCGCTCCCCAAGGACTATTAGGCAGGCTCCTCTTGGCCCGCTGGCTGTCCAGTGCTTCCTCCGCACCCTGCCCCCTCTTCAGGCCAGGCCGACCAGAAACTTGTCCCCGGGCCAGAGGGTGGTGGGGAAGATCCAGTTAAGGGAGCTGTCGTTGGAGAGGCGCCCCTCCCTATTCCACCATGTGCTGCCTTTGCCCTGGCAGCTCAACTGCCACACCCTGGATCCGTCAGGAGCCTGTAGTTACGGGAGGCTGGAAGAGGACTGGGTGAGGGAGCCCATGGTGCCCCAGAGACAAAATGTGAAGGAACTGGCTCTGCCGCCGATTACACCCTCCTAATCACCAGGGGGCAGTGTGGGGCTAATATACATACTCAGTATGTCTGCTTGAACCTAAATATTGTGGAATTGAAAGGCATTAAGCTTGTGGGTTTTAAGATACAATAAAATTTAGCTGTTTAATTAAAAGAGTATGCTGTGAGATGATTGGATACACGAATGCATTCTAACACACAATGATGCATTTTACACAGTTGTACACAAAAAGCAAGTTCAATTCGCTGATCCACAATGCATGATCCTAAATACCTAGGCTACTTAAAATGACAATTATATAACTACCCATATAGCTAAGGGGTTTTTGTAGTATTATGTTATTTCTTAACTTCAAAGATTTCCCATAACGAGCCATACATTTTGAAACCTCGATTAGTCAAATTAAGCATTTAGGCCAACATGTATGTTTGATCATCCAAGCTATGTCAAAATTATGATGTATTCAGATACGTCGGTTTAAGCAGATGCCCACAGTACCTATCACGGTCTTTGGAGGATAGGCTTCTCAAGAACTGCCTACACTTCCCAGAATACAACAGAATATTCCACCCCCAGTCCAGCCGGTGTATTTGGATACAAAGTCAGCATAGAGACTGACAGCTCGGTCTGGAAATTGTACGTCCTTTGGAGAGAAAAGGCTATTTGTTTGTGATGGACAACTGGCCGACCGAATGACCCAGATGAGTAAGGACTACTAAACGATTTATATTGTGGGATTGAATTATGAATACTGATGGTGAATATTTATACGATTTCACGCCCATGAAACGATGTCTATGGTTGTTGTGATGCACACTGGCCAGGCAGTTTTTCCGTAAATATTTGAATATTGTTTATTTGGTTTATTTAAACCAGAAGACAGAACGCAAGATAGCGTATACGTAATGACTGGATTCTTGATCAATTTTGCACTTAATGAGAGGATTGGACTATCGTTGAGCATATAACAAAATTAATATTATAATTACTATTGCCTCGAGGATGGTGCATATTTTTATATGCCTGTCACAGCAAAAGAAAACACGTTACCGAACAGGATTCATCGCCTTATTTTGATCACGTCAACTCGGATCAGAGATACGGAGATATTGGAATTACAACTAATGCCTTGACAAAACCCAGGATTTATTTGTATTGTTGGCTATTTCGTCCTATATCGTAGCGTGTGAACGAGGCGGAGAGCACAGATATATCTTCCTTTTGAGTCAGCAGGTGCGGGACCTTTGATCACAAATAGGCTAACTGAGATGTGCAACATTGAAGGCCTATATCCTACATACAAGTTGTAAAGGCTATTGCTTGTGATTACAAATGTTTCAGATGTTATTAACAAGCATACTCAGCCAACAACAACAACAACGCTAGAGAATATTTGGCTAAAGCAAAACGTGCTTTACCCTCTCAAGAATATGGTTGCGTCTGTTGCTCACAGGTTTAAAAGCGAGGACTCACGCGTTGTTATAGGCTATGGGCTTTGTATTCGCGTTTAAGATGTTACGGTGCGTACTTGGTAGGCCGGACAATGTGTCAAGACAAACGATCAATCGTAGATGGGCGCTGACTATATAACGCTAAACGTACAGTCAATCAATTAGTGTTTGCCTGACTGCTTGCTGCAGTAATTAACCATCTTAAAATGGACGAGTCTTTATCTTTAGGTTATTTAAGGACATTAAAACTGGCTTATACGTTTCGCGATGGGCTACAGGGTTTAGATACCGCAGGAATAAAGTATGGCAAATTCATTTGTTCGATATTTCAACATATAGGTCAAGACACATTTTATTTCATCGCTGCCAGACAGCCAATTACAATGTAATAACGTTCTGAAATAATCCTTGCTCAGAGCTTATTGAAACTATACAGATTACACGACAGAATGAAAACGAATTGGTGCATGCAGAGGATTGGTCTCTAAATAGCCTTTTTAGATGAGCAATCTCATTTGATTGTTGTTTCGCGCCTTCACTCTTTTTGAACTCAAGCTTCAGTGAGAGGAGCTTGGCTCTGCAAAACTTTAGGTGAGGATACTGTGGTTCTCAAGACACAATTAAGTGCAACTTTGACCATGTACTATTAATCAGATAATAATGAAAGGAACTGAAAATTGTAAAAAAAACCTAATAATCTACGCGTCTGTAGATCCACCCAGCCCTTGGTGAATCTTGGCAAGGGGATGATAAATAACACCAGTAATCTAATGTCACACATCAATAGATGTTCTAAGGACTACACCCCTCAGATATACATCAGCTATAAAAGCAGTGTTGGATGTAATGGTGACCCATGTTCGGCTTCTAAACATGTTGTACTGAGCAGCACAAAGGAATCGCACTCAACTGGACTTCAACTCCCAGTCCTGAAGAAGCCATTTTTTTTACAGGCCTGCCGTGACTCTCCGGTAGCTTTCTGGAAGATCAGGATCCTGGCTCACAAAGGGACAGCCATGGATCTGCCCTGAGCGCTTCGTCCCTTCACGGACATACCCAAATGTGAACGGGCTTGCGGAAGATTCATGTTAAATTCACACCTACTCATATGTGGTAATAAACACTGCTACACATACATTACTGACAGGACCTGGAACTGCCCCATTGGACGGGGACAGTGATGGACAGTGGAGCTTCGGCCTGCCTGTCCTCTGATCTGTCCCTGCCTTGGATAAGGAGGCCTGGATTCTCCGGATGGGCCCTGCGTGGCTCGTGTGCGTGAGTTGACAGAGGCCAGGCCCACACCGCCGACCAGCAGCCGGGCAGCCATGAACCCGTATGCCGTAGCGAGCAGCACGGCAGCCCCCCTGCCCTGCACCAGCTGCGGGGGCTGCTGTGACCCTCCTCCCCCTGGCCTAGTGCTCGCCGGTCCCCTCGGCCCTCCCTATGGCCCCCCTCTCCCGCCCACCGTGCTCCCACACATGTCCCCAGCTCCCCTGGTGTGCGCTGCCACGGCCATCCAGGCTGAGAACGGAGGCGGCTGGAACTCCTCCTCTGGTTCTCCCGACTCGCATGCCGACCGCCGGGGAGGATCATCCCCCACCGCCACCAACCCCTACTGGACGGCTGTGTTTGACTACGAGGCCACAGCAGACGAGGAGCTGACCCTGCGGCGCGGGGACCTCCTGGAGGTCCTCTCAAAGGACTCCAAGGTGTCCGGGGATGAGGGCTGGTGGACCGGCAAGATTCAGGACAAGGTGGGCATCTTCCCATGCAACTATGTCACGCGTAGGGACGCTGGCAGCTACCCGCGGCTGACCCCAGGAGGGCTGGTAGTGGGTGGCGTGCCTGACGGGTGCCCGCTGGAGATCAGCTTCACCGAACTGGTGCTGGAAGAGGTAATAGGGGCGGGGGGGTTCGGAAAGGTATATAGGGGGGTGTGGCAAGGGGAGGAAGTGGCGGTGAAAGCCGCCCGGCAGGACCCGGACGAGGACATCAGCGCCACGGCCGAGAGCGTACGACAGGAGGCCCGGCTCTTCTGGATGCTGAGGCACCCTAACATCATCAACCTGATTGGGGTGTGCCTGCGAGAGCCCAACCTCTGCCTGGTGATGGAGTACGCCCGTGGTGGGGCCCTGAACCGAGCCCTGGCTGGGAAGAAGGTGCCCCCCAGGGTACTGGTGAACTGGGCCGTGCAGATCGCCACAGGGATGGACTATCTGCACAACCAGACCTTCGTGCCGGTCATACACAGAGACCTCAAGTCCAGCAACAGTGAGTATAGAAACAGTCTCCTCCCACTTCAGTCGTAACACAGACCGTGTTGCTGTTCGAAGGTGCACTCCGGTCATCTGTCTGAAATGTCCCGCCTTCCAAACAAACCATTGGTTCAGAAAACAAAATTAGTGTGACATCCAATACTAGCCTATTGAAACAGAGAGAGCGGTGCGTTCCCTTCTCCCAGATGACCTGCTGCACACCTGAACCTCATATTGACTGGGATCGTGATTGGTGGTGCTCTGTCTGAGACAAGGTGAGATCACCTTTTTAGAACAGTGTGTTCTTGGAGGAGCTTGGGGATTTCATTGGGGGTGATCATGTGACCTGAGTGCTCCTTTAGAAAGAGACCACTCCAGATACCTTCAGCTGCGCTCTCGACTCCTTTAGTATTTCATGTAAAATTAAAAGCTTTGGGGAGCACGTCACACTCTGAACTGAAAGACGTGTATAATTTCCTTTGGTTTGTTTTCATGTTGAATCAGTCATGCATAAACTCCTGAATGCCGCATAGTCCGCGGACAGACTGTATTCATGTCTGTTTTGATCCCCAACTCCCGTTCAGTGCTGTATATGAAATCAATTTAACGGCGGATGGATGAATGGGCACTTACGGAATGCCCAGTGCTGCCTGTATTGTCTGTCCTTGGGTTTTTGCTGATGGGTTAATTTAAATTCTGTGGTGATGGAATAAAATAAAGAGGTTTTCTGTCTGACACACAGACATTTGTGTTGGGCATGACAGGGTGAGATTAGCCCCGGAGAGCTGGCTTGGTCTGCCATCTTCCTCCTGTCATTTCTCCTCTCATGCTGTTCCTCCTCCTCCGCTTCTGTCCTCTCATCCTTCTCTTTCTTGCTCCCCTCCTCGAGGAGAGCAGATCTGCTCTGCAACTCACTAAGCTATTTTTGGTCCTTTGTGCTACTTGCTGTTTAAAGAAGCAGTTGCAGTGTTCATGGATGCACTGTGTGCAAATGTGTGTGAGCATGAGGGTGTGTGTGTGTGTGTGTGTGTGTGTGTGTGTGTGTGTGTGAGATGAGAGCATAGGGGAGTGAGGTGTTGTAGAGATAGGGTTGAGGGTACAGGATGCTGAGTACAGGACTTTTTCAAGGAGAGAGCAACTAAAATAAACAACTCACAGATCTGTCTTTTCCCAAATGTTTGGAGTCTCTTCCTGGTTTCTGAAGCGTTGATATAGAGAGAGTGGCCATATGAGAAGCTGCCTCTCCCTCAGTAACAGTAATGATAGGGATAAGTTGGGTATTGGACGGCGAAGCCTTGGCAACAACGCAGGATCTGCCTTCACGACACTGGACTGTGTTGAGTCATCCAGCTGCCAGCCTCTCTGCGCAAATGCCAATTCCTTCACATAATTCGTCTATGTGAAAATCTAGTTTTAAAGGAGCGTTCATGTCATTTTCATGCCCTGTCTTTATAGATTCCCATTGAAACCCAGCTCTAAGTACGAGATCAGACAATTAGGAATGTTTACATTATGTTGGAGTGAGGGAGGGAGGGAGGGAGGGAGAAAGGAGGAAAGAAGAGGAGGTCAAAGAGAGGGTGAGGGAGAAAACAATATGAAGACGAGTGAGGCGAGAGAGAGAAGTGCGGAATGGAAAGAGCGTAAAGCTGAGGGAGTAGAATGTGAGATAGATTGGCAAGGTGTGTGTGTGTGTGTGTGTGTGTGTGTGTGGGGGGGTAAATGTGGTCTATGCTAGTTTAGGGTTACACCTCAGCTCATTGTCCCTCTGAACAGGTCTCAGGTGTCTCTTCAAACCGCCGCCCGCTTGGCATCACTGTGGTTACGGAGGAGCTTCAGGCCTTGCAGATCCATTTTATTTCTTCCCAGCAGCCTCTCTTCTCCACACTTACTGTGTGTGTGTGTGTGTGTGTGTGTGCGTGAGAGTTTGAGAGTGTGCATACAATATGTGTGTGCGTGTGTGAGTCTGTGTGTTTGAGGGTATGTGTGTGTGTGTGTGTGTGTGTGTGTGTGTGCCCGCCCATGTGCATGTTTGTGCGTCTGTGTGTGTTTGTGTACGTATGTGTGTGTTAGATAGAAAGTGTGTGTGTCTGTTTGTCTGTGTGTATGTATATGAGTGTGTGTGAGTGTCTATGTTTGTGTCTCTCTGTGTTGTTGCTTGCCATAGTTGTAGGTCTGACTGTGTAACTAAGATAATCTGATTATGGTGACCTCCTTAGAGTGATGTCACAGTGTGTTTGTGGGTTGGCAGGTTGCTATTCTACGGTCTCTTTAGCCCTACGGTACCTGCCAAACTGATCAAGGATCCGTCCACTCTCACACTATTGTCCAATCCTCTATTATTGGAAGAAAGAGTGTGCTGGCTCTCATACCAGCAGAAACGGCAAGAACATTTAATTGTTATAATGGTTTCATAACAACATCCAGGTGAAGGAATGACATCACCTTTAGAGAAGCCTTAAGAATTTTGTAATGTGAACTAGCATGTCATTTACAAAACATTTCTTAGAGCCATGGGTCTCTAGTTTACAGACATTCTATAATAATTTATAAGTATCATCTGCAACACCATAAAGATGAGAGGAAGGTGAGATCACAAGATCATAAGTCATTTTCTCATTCAATACTCACAACGCTTCCGGTATCATATCCTACCGTCAACAAAAACCTCAGGACTTCAGATTGAAAATCACTTTCCTCATGGTTGACAAATCTAAACTCCTCAGACCAGAGCCTTTGTATGAATAACTTTAGGGATCCAGCGCGCTCTACAAGCGAAGACGCCGCAGGAGGGAAATGAGAGATGGGGTCTTAGTTCAAGTAAGCCAAATCAACTACTGCTTCTAAACATTCTCCTTCAATCTCTGGATAGTACAATCGAAGAACTTAGGGTTAGGATCTCCTTTCAGAAGGACAATACACATTTTTTATGTTCTTTACTTTATGAAATATTGGCTATTCTTTTGGAACGGCCTAAAAAGCCTTCTTATGTTTCATAATTATGTTATTAAATGACTTAATTATGTTTCATAATTAAGTCATTGTATGACTATTTTAACATAATGGTAATCAAAAAACATCTGATGTACCTGGAAAGTATGTACCTCCAAAGTAATCAACTGTAGACCCAATAAAATGTTTTTAATTAATAATCTTTACTATTGTATACATCCCTCCCCATGCTGATACCTAGCTGACACCTGAGAAATTACACAGAACTCAAAACTAGAAAGTATTTATTTGCTCCTGTTGTTACCTGAAATTACAAATTTAATTTACAAAGTGCTTCCCAAATGTCACCAATGTATCTGATGTGTGACAAGCGGAGCGAAACTGCTAGATCATTGCTAAACTCCCTTTCAGAATGGCAGGCTCATCCCTGCCTAGAAGCGCATACTTAAGCAGGAAGCACAGGTGGGAAGAAAACTACATGGCTGTTCTGATCAGTCCGAATCCTTGCTAATGGACTGTCTTTACCTGGAGAACTGGGAAAGGTTTATGGAGGTCTCTGAGGGAGATCCTCTATGACTTCAGGGATCCTTAACTGCATGTCAACTTCTACTCCTGGACCACCTTAACTGCATTTAAACTTAAAATCCTGGACCACCTTAACTGCATGTCAACTTCTACTCCTGGACCACCTTAACTGCATTTAAACTTAAAATCCTGGATCACCTTAACTGCATGTTAACTTGTGACTCCAACTCATCTGTTACATTTGAAACATTTCCCATACATAGGAGGGGGCGGTGTGATTATTTAAGATAATCTTTCAACAAGGATTTCCGATGTTTTATGAGGATGGGCAGTGACTCTGCCTTTCCGGCATCAGACGGATCCTTGCTTTCCAAAAACGATGAGGACCTGAAATGGCTGTAGTGGTGGAAAAAAAACACTCGCCAACCTTTATTTCCCAGAGGATTCTCCCAAGCGTCTGCAGATGTACTCTCAGGCTGCATCACTGCCTGGCACTGTGACTGCTCCGCCTGAGACGGTGTGGCCCCGTGGAGCGCCCTTTGGGCGGACACATAATCACACACTCACACAGTTAGACAGTCACACGCTAACTCAGACACACACTCCAGCTCATTTACACACACGCACGCACACACGCACGCACACACGCACGCACACCATGCACAGACTCTGTCACACACACTTCAGTGGACGTAGTCAGTCTGTCTCACACTAACTCACATTAACACACACGCACACTCACACACACAGAAATATTCACCCACACAATAATTCAAACCCCACTGCTGCTCATGTATGTTGTAAATACTGGTAAATCCCCATTGATTTATATGTTATTTATAATTGTGGAATAGCAGCCAGTGTGACTGTACAAATTAGTGGACCATTCTAGTCAAGACTGTCTTCAGCTTCATAGTTTCATAGTTTTCTGGGAGCCAATTGTATTTCAGCACTTTGATTTCCATTACAGATCAAGGCTAATTTTCCTGTGGATAGAAGTTAGAATCGTTAGAATCAATAGAATAGCAATTCATTTCATATCGGCAGTAGTCTCTGGCGATTAACAGCCTGCATTTTCTATCATAGCACTATAACACAGAAAAGTATTTGAAATTGTTTATTTTAAAAGGATTAGCATTATAGCTAGCAGCAGCCTAGCTGCAAATCCCTCCCAGTATCCTAGCTGAAGGACAGTGGCTAACAGGCATGGCTTCTCCTTGTCACAACAGTCTGACTTCACTCCCACTGACATTTAAGTCATTTAGCAGACACTCTTATCCAGAGAGACTTACAGCAGTGAATACATATATTTTCATACTTTTTCATACTGGAACCCTGTGAGAATTAAACCCACAACGTTGAGGTTGCAAGTATCCAGTGAGCTACACAAGCGTTTAAAGAGCTCCATCCCAGATTGACTTGATTCTTCATCATGGCAGGAGTAGGTAAATATAGTCCAACAGAACAACTTAGCTTATAAATCAGTTGATTCACTAATCAAGGCCCTCCTCTAATGCTTATAAAAATGCAATGCATGTGCACCCAGTTGCCAGTGTGTGTGTGGGAGTGTGTGTGTGTGTATGTATGTGTGTGTGTGTATTTATGGAGGTTGGACACAGGGACACGGTGGTGCAGGCAGGGAACACTCACTGGGAGCGCAGCAACAATGACCCCATTCTCACAGGACAGGCCAAGACAGAGCCGGACTCACAATGACAGGAATCACTGAGGGGGGAGGGGACGTCGGGCCCACGGACGGATGGCAGAGATGGAGAGAGCTAGGTCGACTATAACCCTTGAATGACAGGATGGATGTACGGATGGATGAAGAAAAGGAGCAGGAATGCCCTTGCTGTAGAATAAGGCCTGCAGGCTATGGTTGGGGGAGGGGGATGAGGGGAAGAGCAACGGGTGATGGAGGAAGGGTTAGAGGGAGAGATAAGTAGTGGGTATTGGATCAACCAAACACCTCACCAGTCAATTTACATTTAGTTGACCGCTGCTGGTCAACTAAACATAATCGCTGGACGTAAAGACAGCTAGCTGACAGACAAATGAATGGTCTTTAATAAGGTTCCCTCCCAGAGGTAGATAGTGTGTTCTGTCTGAGTGCTGTCAGGCACAATGACAACATGGCCATCCTGCTTATGTTCCCTCCCAGAGGGGAGAGGGAAAGAGACAGGGAGATGGGAAAGTTCAGGAAAGCAGAACAGCTCAGTGTGTCTGCAATGACACTGATCAATGGTCAGTCTGATAGCAACACAGACACAGACACACACACACACACACACACATACACATTGATACTGTCTACAAAGGTCAATAACCCGATGAGAGATGAGGCCAATAGCTAGCAGTAAACTAGTACGGCCACAGAGTAGACCACACAGCCTCCCAACCCCACGGTATGTCCACCAACACACTGATTTGAAGATGTTTCCTTGTGTTCAGGTACATCCTAGTCCTAGCGTGTCATGTCCTTATCTTCCCCACACGTCCAGGCCTATCTACCCAGGCACCCAGTCAACAGGACAAGCGTGGATCCTGGCCTGTGTGTGTGTGCTGGCACACAAACTTGCTTGTGAAATTTAGCTGGCACAAAGTGCACGTTGGCTGCGCACACTTGCAGTATACACCGATCAGCCATAACATTATGACCACTGACAGGTGAAGTGAATAACACTGGTAATCTCGTTATCATGGCACCTGTCAGTGGGTGGGATGTATTAGGCAGTAAGTGAACATTCTGTCCTTAAAGTTGATGTGTTAGAAGCAGGAAAAATGGGCAAGTGTAAGGATCTGAGTGACTTTGACAAGGGCCCTTGTGGGGTGTTCCCGGTCTGCAGTGGTCAGTACCTATAAAAAGTGGTCCAAGGAAGGAAAAGCGGTGAACCGGCAACAGGGTCATGGGCAGCCAAGGCTGTGGTCCGATCCAACAGACAAGCTACTGTAGCTGAAATTACTGAAAAAGTTAATGCTGGTTCTGATAGAAAGTTGTCATAACACACAGTGCATCGCAGTTTGTTGCGTATGGGGCTGCGTAGCCGCAGACCAGTCAGGTTTTCCATGCTGACCCCTGTCCACTGCCAAAAGCGCCTACAATGGGGCATGTGAGCATCAGAACTGGACCACGGAGCAATGGAAGAAGATGGCCTGGTCTGATGAATCACGTTGTCTTTTACATCACGTGGATGGCCGGGTGTGTGTGCGTCATTTACCTGGAGAACACATGGCACCAGGATGCACTATGGGAAGAAGGCAAGCCGACCGAGGCAGTGTGATGATTTGGGCAATGTTCTGCTGGGAAACCTTGGGTCCTGCCATTCATGTGGATGTTACTTTGACATGTACCACCTACCTAAGTATTGTTGCAGACCATGTGCACCCTTTCATGGCAACGGTATTCCCTGATGGCATTGGCCTCTTTCAGCTGGATAATGTGTCCTGCCACAAAGCAAAAATGGTTCAGGAATGGTTTGAGGAACACAACAACAAGTTCAAGGTGTTGACTTGGCCTCCAAATTCCCCAGATCTCAATCCAATCGAGCATCTGTGGGATGTGCTGGACAAACAGGTCCGATCCTTGCAACTTACAGGACTTAAAGGCTCTGATGCTAACATCTTGGCGCCAAATACCACACCACACCTTCAGAGGTCTAGTGGAGTCCATGCCTCGACGGGTCAGGGCTGTTTTGGCGGCAAAATGGGACCTACACAATATTAGATGGTCATAATGTTATGGCTGATCGGTGTATGTGCGTGTGCCTCAAATCAAGCACCATATGTATTGGCCACAGGCATACACACACACACACACACTATAATACGCACACTACCACACACACACACCCCATCACACGCACACACACACGCCACCCACGCTCGTGTCATGAAGCACGCACAGTGCACGTTGGTCAGTGTGTGGCGGCCGCTGTTAGAAGGGCCATTGTTGCTGGTGGCCAGGCTGGCGCTGGGCCGAGAGCTCCAGAGGACCAGGGGGGTGAGGGGGGCCTGAGAGGACAGGCAGGCCTGACACGGGGGGCCTTGCACCGGGTGTCACCTGAGTCAGAGGGTCCCTGACACACAACCTCAGTATGTTAGAGGGCACGCCGTAAGTGTTCTGCTCTGTGTGTGTGTGTGTGCTCTTTGCAAACAAGGGAGGATGTTGACGTTGTGTTCGTGTTATTAATCCCCCTGGGCGTCACCTGCTGTTTGTATACTTATGCAATAAGGCATGAGGGGCTGTGGTATCTGGTCTATTTAACATGGATAATGACTGTACATGAGGGGCTGTGGTATCTGGTCTATTTAACATGGATAATGACTGTTCATGAGGGGCTGTAGTATCAGGTCAGTTTAACATGGCTAACAGCTGTTCTTATGCACAACACAGTGCCTGGATTCAGCCCTTGGCTGTGTGTGTATATTGGCCATATTTCACAAACCCTGAGATGCCTTATTGCTGTTATAAATCCATTACCAACACAGTCAGAACAGTAAAAAGGACTGTTTTTGTTGGTCTCATATTTCATGGCTTTTAGCAAATCAGCATTCAGAGTTCAGGCCGCACTGATTATAATACATACACCGTGTCCTTTTCATGTAGTTGGAGCAAAGCGACTGTTGGATCACAAAGCCGCGGACCCAAAGGAAAGGTCATGAGCTTATAAGCAGTGTATGACTGCTGCCCTGGCTACATAATGCTGTTAGTCTAGGCGTCACACAGGGTAGCGCCAAAAAAGGTCTGGAACTACAATAGCAACAAAATGACATATTGTTCTAAAAATAATAACTGGTATCACTGTGGGATGATACGAGATCAACACTGAAATGTGTTTTCATGTCCAAGTGTTGTGTTGTGTTGTGTTTCTATGTGTGTGTGTGTGTGTGTGAAAGAGAAGAATGGCTGAGAGATAAAAACAAGTGTGTGAGTGAGAGGAGAGAGTTGGAGAAGAGAGAGTGCAGAAAGCAGAGAGAGAGAGAGAGAGAGAGAAGGTGAGACAGAGAGAGAGAGAGGTTCATAGTGAGGAGGTATTGATTTTGCTGTATTGTAGCTTGATGTATCAGAGAATAGCCTTTCATAGTAGGCGAATGTAAATGGATTTCCTGATGTCAACGGTTTGCATCTCAAATAGACGAAACAAAAAGAGTCATACAATTTGCCTAAATGCTAAAAGATAATATAAATATATACAGGTGTCACTAAAACAATGTGCATATCAGTCCTAGATTGATAATGAGTAGAATATACAGTGGATATAAAAAGTCTACACACCACCGTGAAAATGCCATGTTTTTGTGATGTAAAAGAATGAGACAAAGATAAATCATGTCAGAACGTTTTCCACTTTTAATGTGACCTATAATGTGAACAATTCAATTGAAAAACAAACTGAAATCTTCGAGGGGGAAAAATGTAAAATAAAAACCTTACAATAACCTGGTTGCATAAGTGTGCACACCCTCTTATAACTGGGGATGTGGCTGTGTTCAGAATGAACCAATCAAATTCAAACTCATGTTAAATAGAAGTCATTACACACCTGCCATCATTTAAAGTGACTCTGATTAATCACAAATAAAGTTCAGCTGTTCTAGTAGGATTTTCCTGACATTTTCT
Organism: Esox masquinongy; assembly: GCA_016801175.1. NCBI lineage: Eukaryota > Metazoa > Chordata > Actinopteri > Esociformes > Esocidae > Esox > Esox masquinongy. The sequence goes on along the minus strand of JACXGI010001929.1, from coordinate 2,721 downwards.
TAGTTGCATCTCAGAGCAAAAGCCATGGTCCGCAGAGAGCTTCCAAAGCATCAGAGGGATCTCATTGTTGAAAGATATTAGTCAGGAGAAGGGTACAAAAGAATTTCCAAAGCATTAGATATACCATGGAACACAGTGAAGACAGTCATCCTCAAGTGTAGAAAATATTGCACAACAGAGACATTACCAAGAACTGGACGTCCCTCCAAAATTTATGAAAAGACGAGAAGAAAACTGGTCAGGGAGGCTTCCAAGAGCAACATTAAAGGAACTGTAGGAATTTCTGGCAAGTACTGGCTGTGTGCTACATGTGACAACAATCTCCCGTATTCTTCATATGAATGGGCTATGGGGTAGGGGGGCAAGACGGAAGCCTTTTCTTACAAAGAAAAACATCCAAGCCCGGCTGAAGTTTGCAAAAACAAACATCAAGTCCCCCAAAAGTATGTGGCAAAATGTGTTATGGTCTGATGAAACCAACGTTGAACTTTTTGGCCATAATTCCAAAAGGTATGTTTGGCGCAAAAACAACACTGCACATCACCCAAAGAACACCATACCCACAGTGAAGCATGGTGGTGGTAGCATCATGCTTTGGGGCTGTTTTTCTTCAGCTGGAACCGGGGCCTTAGTCAGAGTGGAGGGAATTATGAACAGTTCCAAATACCAGGCAATTTTGGCACAAAACCTTCAGGCGTCCGTTAGAAAGCTGAAGATGAAGAGGAAGTTCACCTTTCAGCATGAAAACGACCCAAAGCACACATCCAAATCCACAAAAGCATGGCTTCACCAGAAGAAGATAAACGTTTTGGAATGGCCCAGCTAGAGCCCAGACCTGAATCCAATTGAACATCTGTGGGGTGATCTGAAGAGGGCTGTGCACAGGAGATGTCCTCGCAATCTAATAAATTTGGAGCGCTTTTGCAAAGAAGAGTGGGCAAATATTGCCACGTCAAGATGTGCCATGCTAAAAGACTCCTACCCAAAAAGACTGAGTGCTGTAATAAAATCAAAAGGTGCTTCAACAAAGTACTAGTTTAAGGGTGTGCACACTTATGTAACCAGGTTATTGTGAGTTTTTTATTTTTCCCCCTCAAAGATTTCAGTTAGTTTTTCAAATGAATTGTTCACGTTATAGGTCACATTAAAGGTGGAAAAAGTTCTGACATGATTTATCTTTGTCTCATTCTTTTACATCACAAGAACCTGGCATTTTAACAGGAGTGTGTAGACTTTTTATATCCACTGTGCCTTTATTTTAAAAAAAACATTGTTAAATTTGCTGTCTTACTCCACATTCTCCACACAGACAGATGCCAGGAAAAGCAGTCTCACTTAGAACCTCAAGCCCTCATGAGAGAGAGGCAGCCTGGTCACACGAATTTGGCAGCTGCATTTGTGTGGAGACAAAGTGAATGCCTCCAGGGTGAAACTGTGCCACCGCACGGCTCAGGATTAGAGCCCAAATGGCCTCCGGTTATCCGAATGGAGCCAACCAGGGATATTAATGACATGGGAGCAGCCTCAGTACAACCTCCTTATCCAAGCAGGCAGAGTGCAGCATTCCTGACTACAATACTGTGTGGGCAGTGTATTATGCAGATGTTGTTACTAACTTTCGGTAAAACACCATTAACAATTAAGAGCAGCACTATGTTCTGTCCTGTGTGGCGTTTTGGGAGATTAGTTAGTTGTGTTCGACTGGTGCATGTTTTTACCTGAGTGAGTGTCAGAACAGGAACGCTAGAAAACAAATACAGACAGATATCCCCACAGTCATCTTTCCATCCTCCACCTTTCGTCTTTTCATTGACTGTCTTCATCTTCCTCAGTTCACCCATCTCACTCCATTCTACTCTCCATCTCACTCCATTCTACTCTCCATCTCACTCCATTCTACTCTCCATCTCACTCCATTCTACTCTCCATCTCAACTTTCATTGTCCTCTCATCCAAAACCCTCTAGTTAACTCCCAGCCCTCTACCCCCGCCCTCATTCTGGCCTCTCTCTTTCTTGCCTCCCTCCTTCCTTCTTATCCCCTCCCCCACCCATCCTCAACCTCCCCTTACTCTCACTCCCGCCCTCCCATGCCCGTATCTTTGTGTCTCTCTCTTCATCTCATCTTCCCTGGATAGGTAGTTAGAGTTCCCAGGCGGGTTGGAACAGCTGGAATGGGTGGTAGGGGGGCCGGGGGTAAGGGAGGGGTGTATATGAGGACATGAGGTGTGAGTAGGGGATGGTATTGGGGGGGGGGGGGCTGGCTTTGTCGCTAGTGCTGTGATCTGTAATGAAGTGGAGCCACACAGAAAGGCCCTGAGCGCCTCGGGTTGAGACAGTATCAAAGACCTCTTTTGGAGTGCTCTCACACTGGCCCCAGCCTCATCAGCCATTCTCCACCGTGCCAGCCTGTCTACCTGGTTGGCTCAGAGCCACCAGTCTAGCTGGTTATTCAGCCAGGTTATACAGACACCTACACCTCTTTACCGGCCCAAAACAGTCTTCTCAAGCCCCCCATCCAACAATGGCGCCGTATAACAATTCACATGTAGACAACCTGTCCTTCATCCTGGAAAAGACAGAGGTGGCTTCATTGCGGGGCCTGTTCAATCTACAGCACATACTGGGTTCTCCCTGTCGGACCGGCACACCCAGCTGGTATGACTGTGGCGTTTGTCTTGGTGTGGAGGTCTGGATGTGGAGGTCTGGGTGTGGAGGTCTGG
>JACXGI010001928.1:46536-82083 GCA_016801175.1 Esox masquinongy | reverse complement strand
TAATATGTTTACCCGGTACAGCCAGAAGAGGACTGGTCACCCCTCTGAGCCTGGGTCCTCTCTAGGTTTCTTCCTAAATTTCGGCCTTCTTAGGGAGTTTTTCCTAGCCACTGAAATTCAACACTACTGTTGTTTGCTCCTTGGGGTTTTAAGGCCGGGTGTTTTGTAAAAGCACTTTGTGACAACTGTTGATGTAAAATATAAATAAATTTGATTGATTGATTGATTGATTAACTGGTCAGTGTGACTATAAAAGCCTTAATGCACAATGTCATATTAAACACCCACCCTCAGCAGTTAAGTTGACAAGCAGATGTTCCAGTTTTCAGTGGATATGGAAACAGAGTCAGTGACTTGACTTCCGATTTGGACATTACCATGCAACACTCAATATTAACTCTTCCACATTTACTGGATTGATTGGACAGGGCAGGAGAAAACATTTTAAATATGTATTTTTTTTTCTCTTGTCAGGACCAGAAAGGGAGAAACACTCAAGCACTTCTTATATAAAAGCCATCTACACTGTACAGTATTGACCGATATTTCACCCCTGTCTTTGTGAATTATATGCCCAACAGCCAAAACAGGCCACTCTTAAAAAAAAGAAATAACAGAAAGCGTCTTCATTCCTTTTGAAGCCTTACTACTAGAAAATGTCAGCTGCTGTGGTGAAAGCAAACAACCTGGTCTCAGTCCAAGCTGAGCACAAAGTCTCCAGTCACAGCCCTGGTGGAGACAGAGCTGACTGTATAGCTGTGGAATTCACAGCTACCCAACTTTAATCTATTCACACACACACACAAACCCCTCCAATTTACCCGAGCTCCCCTCTGACAGATATCGTCAAATTTCCTCAGCAGCTGTCTCTGTCACCAAGAATTTACCTCTGTTGCTGACATTTTAGGGATCAAATATGACTGGTTTCCGGTGTATTGCCATTTTAATGTATTTCCACAGAGACTAAGTTCATTTCCTGTTTGGGTGTAATGAATGTGTATTAACTCTGGCATTTGTGCCACAGAGCCGGCTCTGTAGCCAAAGGTCTTAGAGAAGGCGTGTACCAAGCCAGCTAAAAAACTATATGAACCATTTTATGTGAGTGAGGCGAGCAAACCAATGGGGTGCCATGAAAGGTATCCTCCACTGTCCTACTACATAATTCATGCTCCTATTCCTTTTGTTGGTTATTTATAACCTTCAAAAAGATGTACCTACTGTGAAGTCTATAGGCAGCAAGCTAAGTTCCGTTTATGGAAATGTTGCTTCTAAACTCCACAGAAACACAATCGAAAAAAGCAGACTGAATTGATATTTCAGGAGATGTTCTAACCAAACTGTTTGCTTGACAGATTTTTTGTGTTCATGTGTGTGTGCGTGCATGTGTGCGCACACGACGCATGTCATATGAAGAGACGCACAGGGCTTCGGTGTGTGCTGCCTGCCTGCTCTGCTGAACTGTAACGGTTTATGAAAAGGGACTTTGATGGCTTCCTCCCTCTGGTCTCCTAGGATATTTGAATATGATGGCCTCGTTACATGGACAGGCTAGCAAAAGCCATCAGCTCACACCGCTGGAGGTGAGAGGAAGCAGGCAGGGGAGTTGAGAGGGACAAAGAAGAGAGGAGGAGAGAATGGCAGAGGAGGAGAGGAGTGAGAGGAGATTTGGATGGAGAGATGCAGATCACAGGACGGGAGAGGAAAAAGGCAAAGAAAAAAGGAGAGTCAGGAGCTGCTAGCACTCCTAGAGGGTCTGACAGCTATGAGCAGGAGGGCAGATGCCAAGGTGAGAACACTGTCTGACGAAGACATACAGACTGACAGGCCGCTGTTTTGAGACACACTCATTACTTTGAACTGAAAGATAGGAACCACTACATATCAGGAAAGAGGGTCCCTCGTGAATACCCTCCCAAATCCAATTCCAGACTCCTGGAAGTCCACCTTTCCTGTCCACACGGCAGATTCCATTGTTGTTTATTAATAGAAGCGTTAACTCCATTTGAATAACTGAAGCCTGAACCATGAAGAGGAAATAAACATAAAATAGAGTGAATTTGACGTTTTTTTAATTTTTTTTTCCTACAACAGACACCATCTGTCCTGTAGCCAGCTGTCAGCCACTGCTCTCATCTCTCTCTCCCTCTCGCTTTCTCTATCCCTCTCTTCCTCTCTCTTTTTCTCTCTCTCTCCACCCCCTCTCTTCCTCCACCTCCCGCCCACCTGCTCTCTCTCCTGTTTCGGTTGTGGTGGCTGCCACCTCTACAGCTGGATGCAGAACTCAGCAGGAGCACAGCTGGCCCCTCTCCCGACGCCATCCTCCTGGGTGGCGGTTACCCGGGCAAGGGGCTAGGCAGAGGGCGGACACAGTGCCTGCTTGGGGGAGGCCAGGAGGTCGGGGTTAGTCTGCGTTTATCAGGGTGGACCCTCAGACACGCACGTCTACAGAAAGCAAAGCCAACCGTAACAGCAAGGCTGAGACATTTCAGCCGTGCTTAACGTCCAGTACTTAACGTCCGACAACGAAGCAATTCTCTCATCGCAAGAGGCTGTTTGAACCCACCGTTGTACCCTGGGTATGAAGACAGGAGGCCAGACCGTACAGTTGTGCGTTCCCCCCTCCAACCACGACACGGACGGGGGAGTGTGACGGCAGAAGTCACAACAGCAGACGCATCGTGAGTGGCGTTCATTACACACAGCTCCACTCATTACGGCCATCGAGGGAGACGGAAGGCGTAGAAGAGAAACTGACTGAGTCAGCCTCACTAGCTTTCTGAAGGCCAATATGAGACATGACTGAAATGGCTAAATTTCACCCGATTCACAGAGGGGGAAAAAAAATGGGGGGGAAACATATGGGCACAATTATGTCAGTTCAGTGTATAGTATTTTTTTTATGCTAGGTCTAAAACGTTGTAGTAATGGATAAGTCTACTCATAAAGAGTCTCCTCAACGTTTCCTCATTATCATGTCGATACATGTGTGAAGAAGGGCAGCCATTTCGTGCTAGAAATCTCCCTGCATGGGTCACTTCTGGTTAGATGCTAACTGCATTTCGTTGCACTGTACTTGTTCAATGACAAAGTTGAAACAAACCTAATCAAATCTTAAGAGTCAAGCAGTCACTTCTCAGAGTATGTGCTGATTTAAGATTAGTTAAGCCTTTTCGATCCTGACCCATAATAAGCACGAAGAACATCATCGTAGACCAGCAACAGTCCTATTCTGTGTAGCTTGATGTATACAGGCACTGGCCTACAGATGCTGCTCTCTAGCTGAACAGAAACTGGGTGTCTGTGACTTCGTCACGGATTTCTGAAACACAATCAATGTAGGCTAATTGAAATATGCACAATGATACCTCAGCACTTTTAGGCCCCGCTAAGTTGATTACATTTCTACATCTGTACATGCTGAGGAGACAGGGATGGAGAGAAGAGAGAATTTGGTTTGCTCACACATTAAGCTCCCTTTAATATATTTGAAATTAGTTTTTGTCAAAATGTGCCTCCGTCTCAGTCCCCCGCTGCTATGAACCAAGATGCTAGACTAGAAGAACATCCCTCATACGAAAAGGAGTGCATATTGCCTCGGGTTTGCGGTAAACATGTTATGGGGAATGATAAGTGAGGAAAGGCCTGTTTGCATTGCTAATTAGAACTTGCATTGAACTAATCATTAACATGGTACTGCCATCTTTTTGCACTCTCTCTCTCTCTCTCTCTCTCTCTCTCTCTCTGGGAGTTGTTATAATCACCACCTTATGAAGAGCCCAGACCTAACCTCACATCACATATACCCATATTACGGGGACACCACATAAACAAACGATGGGTAATTATGTGGGTTATTATATATCAGAAGCCCAAGATTTCAAATCTCGCATAATTTCATCAGATGATTCAGTTCTAATGTGGTTCTATTCCGATCTGGCTCTATTCTAATCTAATAGAACCGGAAGAGCAGGCAAATAGCTCCACCCCAAACTCTATGAAAATGTCACCTACAATGCAGAACGTTGAAAGACAAAAACACACAAAATCATAATTTGTCTATATGATGAGTGCAAAAAAAATCGATGTACCAGAACCGGCGTTCCTCATTAGTTGTTATATTGTACAGTCTGTTGAGAGACACCAAAATACAATACCGTTTTACTTAGGCGGGTCCATCCAAGGGAAAAGACATGTTAAAACATTGTTTTCAGTGGTACATCAGCTTTACATCCGGCGTTCAAGATGTGCTTTGTTACCCACGTTCATTATAAGGTTAAGCATAGCCAGTAGCCAAATAGAGTTCAATAAATGAAAGGCAGATAATGTCATCCTGAACACAGGAAACCTTGTTTTACATGTTTGCCTGCTTCTTATTTCCCTCTAGATCCCATCCCAGGATTGGCTAATAGGTGCAAATGACACCAGATTCCCGCCCCCCAACCCCCTTGTTCGGCGCCTCGGCATCCAGCCGATGGCTGTGCCCTGCAAACAGCAAACTAACAGTGCTGGCTAGCCTTCCCACCCTTAGCCAGTCTAATGTATTCCCCTATACTACAGGTCCATGCCTAAGTAGGTAATGGCCTTTTCAATAATGTAATCTTCTGAGAGGGCCACTTGGACTGCATGGATGGGAGAGGTATAGAGTATATAGCAGATGTCTGTAAAACATTGTTACACATGTGCTGTATGTACTGTGTGTGTGTGATCAGATCAAATGACAGACATGCACATCTGAAAGGCACTACAGACGTTATTTGTCCCATACAGCGCGGCTACTACACAGATGGTGGTAGTTAGGCGACAATGTGTTTGGAGAACCCAGGTTGCCCTTCCCCACATCTCCAACTGGCCAACGTCCCAGCCCTGCCCGGGCACCCAGCTGGTAATGACATGAATCGTCAGCCCGTTGTAGCTGAACGCAGTGAACGTGCTCTGTGAGATATAATCCCTCTCCTTGCTCTTCCTCGTTGCATCACCGTCTCCCCCCAAGCTGCCGTGAGCTGATTAATGCAGATGCATTCATGTTATGCACATGTCTGTTTATGGCAATAACGTTCACAATGGGGGGGGGGGTCATCCTGGAGCAGCAGGCGCCTCATAGATCATTACTTAATGGTGTGGCCCAGCCCCCCATCTCCACCATGCCGTTTAATAGAACCCTGTCAATCCCTCTCATCCATCCCTCCATTGCCGCTTTCTCTGCCTTCTCATCCCTCCATTCCCCAGGCTTCTCATCCCTCTGCCATCTTCATCCCTCCATTCCTCTGCCTTCTCACCCCTCCATTCCCCAGCCTTCTCACCCCTCCATTCCCCAGCCTTCTCACCCCTCCATTCCCCAGCCTTCTCACCCCTCCATTCCCCAGCCTTCTCACCCCTCCATTCCCCAGCCTTCTCACCCCACCATTCCCCAGCCTTCTCACCCCTCCATTCCCCAGCCTTCTTACCCCTCCATTCTCCAGCCTTCTCGCTCCAACTCATCCAGCAATCTTCCCTCCACTAAAAACAGATTAGAGGTGTAAACCATTGATAGAACGATGCAGTAGCAAAAGACTTCCTTTGATAGATCGGAGGCCTTACAATGTTTCACTGAGCTTTGCGAAGCACAAAGGGGAGCTTGGTTAACCTGCGAATGAACCCATGCCTCCCAGTTACAACGGGATGCCTCGTTTCATCCCAAGTCCCTCAGACGTCAGTGTAAAGTCGGAACGTGTCGGATGATGGATGTGGGTGGGTGCTGACAACGTGGGGGCAACGTTGACATTGCTTCTTTCTCTAACTACCTCTACACACAACCCCCACCCATCTGTCTCATTACTTCTTTCACTTTCTCGCTCATTTTCTTCCCCTTTTTTGCTCACTCTCTCCCTCGCTCCTCCAAGCGGACGTATCCTGCTGATCCCCAACCCCTTGATGAATCCTGGCACCTCGCTAAAAAAGCGCTCATGGCTCTTTTGTTCTCGCAGCGTGGCAGTGTCCTGTGTTATTAAAACACATTGCCGGCGTTCAGAGGACAGATGAGTGTCTTCGGCATGGTTGTATTCACGCGGTTCCCACAAATAGCCACACAAGATGAGAGCGAATGAAAGGGAAAACCGCAGTATTTACCCGCGAATGTTTGCTCGCGAGTACATAAACATAGCGAGAAACAGAAGGCGGGACGCATATTTTTCAGTTGACGTGACAAAGTATAAAGAATGCACATCCATAAAAACAGGCCAACCATGTGAGATGTATGAAACCATCAGTGATCTTTCCTAGAATACTTTATACATGTCAGATCATCAGCACTGCATCCACCAGATGAACCGTGCTGCTCTACCATCCACGGAGCTCTTCTCGTTTGTGATCTGTTACATGTGCAGGCATATGGGATCACAACAAATCAGGGGATGGCGAGTTAATTAAAAATATCCATGACAACATTGTGAACAGAGCCCACGATTAAACGCCCGATTCCAGTCATGTGGTGAGGCTAAAAAGGTTTAGCTAATGTAAGACAAATCCTAGCTGGTCAGCCTGGCTGGTCATTCAAGGCCGAAAATATGAATGACTGTTCACTCATCCCACAGTATTTAGGGGATAGAGAGGACAGGTGGGGTTAAGGGGAACAACACTACACACCTCCACCCCAGAACCCTTTCCTGCTAGCCCCTTCCTCCTCTACTCTCTCCCCTGTTGAGGGCTCAGCGGCAGCATGGAGCCCCCTCTCCAGTCACCCAGATCTGGTCCCTCCATCTTTGTCCCACAGCCTGCCCTCCGTTTGTCGCTGTCTGGCGGCACCAAGGCGTTAACCCTCATTTGTGCATCTCCGCCCCTCTCCCTCGTATGTCATGGCAACAGGACGCCCATGCAGCCAGTTCAGGTGATTAATATCCAGGCTTTCTAACCGTTCCGGGGGAGATAGGTTTGGTGGAGGCTTCCAGTGTAAATGTTTGGACAGGCCCACACGATATGATGAAGTGTAAGGAACCAGTGGGGCCAGACTGGGGGTTGGAGAGTGTACACGGGCCACATGGGAATGAAGGACAGGAACCAGTGGGGCCAGACTGGGGGTTGGAGAGTGTACACGGGCCACATGGGAATGAAGGACAGGTGGGCTGGGAAAGTCCCAGGCCCAGTCCTGGTGCTGTGGATGGAGCCCTCCTCACAGAGCTGATGGGGCTGTAACTTGAAGGCAGCGAGGCACAGAGGGAAAATGCTGGGCTTTAATAATGCCTTTGTCAACAAGGACCTAGCTGAACTGCTCTGGCTAGCCGACCAAAGACCAACACAGCAGCACATCTTGGAGTATGTTTAGGAGTGGATAAACAGGGGGCCATGAAGGGTCTCATGGGGAGGCAAGGGGCGCAAAGCACCAATAAGACAACAAACCCAGTTCATTTATTGTCATTACTCTTCTGGTTGATTATTTGACGGTTGTGGGAGAGGCTTCTCCTTTACCCATAGTCCCACGGTTGGCACTCTGCTAATTAATTGACCTTATTTGGGGTGTGAGAAATTCACAAGCACGGCAGTACGCGTATCCAATTTGGGGCCCACTGGAAAACAAATTGGTCTGTCAACATAAATTGGTCTCTGTCACCAGTGGGGAGGGGGTGATATGCGCAGATGTGCCCAAGTTTAAACCGGGGGACATCATCAATAGAGAGAGGCTTCAGAACCCCACTCACCATCATGGACAGTAATTGGATTTAGAATTAAAAAGACCAACACATTTATTATCAAGGCCATTAGATCAGCTGGTGAGAAAATTGGGCAGGACCTACTTTCCCTGTGCCTTAGTTATAGTGGAACATTTAAATATGCTAATGTAGACGACACACATGACTTGGCAAATCCATATGGTTAATCTGTGTGATAAAACTCCCCCAGAAGAGTGAGGAGCTTGATTTCACTCATCGCTCTTATTCCTGCGAGAGGGCTGTGGTCCCCTCTGACGCTTTTGCTTTCAAGTCACTGAGTAAAGACGAAGAACAACAACAGACAGACAAACTCCATACTGACATTTTCACTTTCAAGGCCTCTTGAGTACAGAAACAGAAAGGAACAAGAGAATGACAAAATGAGAGAGCAACAATCTGTCTTCGCTAATCAGGATGACGGAGGGTAGTCTCCATAGGCTGCTCCGTGCCCCCCTGCGCCCGTTCAGCCCCCAGAGGGGAGCACTGTGGGTGGGTATGTGGAGGAGGGTAAGAGAGCTAATCAAACTAGAAGCCAGAGAGTCAAGACACCATTGGGTCTAATTGTACTGAGGAGGAGAGGGTAAGTATGGGAAGGCCCTTGGAGGGCAGAGGCCCCATGGATTCTTCTCTATCAGTGCAGCAAGAAATTGTTTCTAGTTAATAAGCTCGATTGAAGTTATCTACAGCTCCCGGTTATGGGACAGGCAACAACCCCAAGATTTTGCAGAACGGTCCATCAGATGAGCCCTGCTCTCATGCAAAAATCTATTCAAAACCTAATGTGATGAATTTCCTTGGCCATTAAATAATGAAGTGCCAATACAACCCAGAGAGCGCTTCAAACCTCAGTTTGACTGGATCTTTTGAAGCTCTGATTCTGTACGTTCAAAAATCATTGTCATTTTTATGACATTGAGCTTAGAAGTAGGTGTTGGGTCACATACAGTTAGGTCCGGAAATAAATGGACACGACACAAGTTTTGTTATACATATTGTTAATATGTAGCCCCTCTTTTTCAAAGGACCAAAAGTAATTGGACAACTGAATAAAAAGCTGTTTCATGGACAGGTGCTATTCCTACGTTACTTCATCATTAAAGCAGGTAAAATTTCGGGGGCCGTATTCACAAAACATTTTATCTTACCACTAGGAGGACTCCTAAACAGCACAAAAAGTTCCAAGCTAAGAGTTCCCTCTAAAAACCTATTCACAAAGATGCTAAGACCAACTTTTACTAAGGAACGGGGAGAAGTCTTAAGCTAAGAGAAAGGGCGGGGTTGACCCTGTTGCTATGGATGATGTGGTGTTCCACGAACAAGCTTACTTACTATGCCCACAGTGATTGGCTGATAGGGGAAGGGTCTCTGTCAGTGAATTCATCATAACAATACTGTAGAATGATGTGTCATGTTGCCATATTAAAATAAAACTGTAAGCCAAGTGTCACTGATTAAACATTAAACCAAGAATGATATACTGACTAGTCAAGATATGTTCAGCTAATTATCAGCCACTTACATGTCTCGTAGCTCGTAAAGAAATGCGTGTTCATCTTTTGATGGTGCAATAATTCATGTAATTATGTGTACCCTCTATAGGACCAACTACACCGGGTGGGTCCAGCTATGGCCATGAAGTCGGGTTTGTTTCTTTGTAGTTGGCAAATGAGAAAACCAAATGATTTGTCTGATGATATGGGGTTTGGGGAGGGCATTTACTGTTTAATGTGATATTCTACTGATAGATGACTGAGATAATGTAGTTCGCCTGCGCTGCATAGCTGCATTTTCCCTGTGGCCAAGTAGCGTAGAGTCGTTACAACCTTGATCTCCAGTGTTATTGGGTTGATTCTGTTTGTTGGTGAAGTGACTGCATCAATAACTAGCTCTACTATGATCATAATACCTTCGCGATTAAGGTAAAAGCTTTTTAAAAGTATCATTAACTGTTTCTAAAACATCGACCTGATTACGAGGCGGATTGGCGGCAGTAGCCCTTTTAGGATTGTTTGTGATTTGATCTTATTGACTTAGGAGTCCTCTTGACTACTCCTAATTTTTCACAGATTAAGGAGCTGGTTATAGCGCTAAAACGGTTTGTGAAATACTCTTACGGCAAAATTTTAGGAGTCCAAAAGTTAGGACTGACACACCCATTTTTTTTTTTAAGAGTTACTCCTAAATCAGCAAGTTAGGAGCTACTTTTAGCCTTAAGATGTTTGGTAAATACCACCCCTGGAGTTGATTCCAGATGTGGCATTCACATTTGGAAGTTGTTGCTGTGAACCTACAACATGTGGTCAAAGGAGCTCTCAATGCAAGTGAAACAGGACAACCTTAGGCTGCAAAAAAAATATCCATCAGAGAGACAGCAGGAACATTAGGAGTGGCCAAATCAACAGTTTGGTACATTCTGAGAAAAAATAACGTACTGGGGAGCTCACAAAAAGGCCTGGACACCCACGGAAGACAACAGTGGTGGATGATCGTAGGATACTTTCCATGGTAAAGAAAAACCTCTTCACAACATCCAGCCAAGTGAAGAACACTCTCCAGGAGGTAGGCATATCATTATCCAAGAGTACCATTAATAGAAGACTTCACGAGAGCAAATACAGAGGGTTCACCACAAGGTGCAAACCATTCATAAGCCTCAAGAATAGAAAGGCCAGATTAGACTTTGCCAAAAAAACATCTAAAAAAGCCAGCCCAGTTCTGGACCAGCATTATTTGGACAGATGAAACTAAGATCAACCTGTACCAGAATGATGGGAAGAAAGTATGGAGAAGACTTGAAACGGCTCATGATCCGAAGCATATCACATCATCTGTAAAACACGGTGGAGGCAGTGTGATGGCATGGCCATGCAAGGCTTCCAATGGCACTGGATCACTAGTGTTTATTGACGATGTGACAGAAGACAGAAGCAGCCGGATGAATTCTGAAGTGTATAGGGATATATTGTCTGCTCAGATTCAGCCAAATTCAGCGAAGTTGCCTGGACAGCGCTTCACTTTACAGATAGACAATGACCCAAAACATACTGCGAAAGCAATCCAGGAGTTTTCTGAGGAATATTCTGCAATGGCTGAGTCAATCACCTGATCTCAACCTGATCGAGCATGCATTTCACTTGCAGAAGACAAAACTTAAGGCAGAAAGACCCACAAACAGAAAACAACTGAAGACAGCTCCATTTAAGGCCTGGCAAAGCATCACAAAAGAGGAAACCCATTGTTTGATAATGTCCATGATTTCCAGACTTCAAGCAGTCATTGCCTGCAAAGGGTTCTCGACAAATCATTAAAAATGAACATTTTGTTTATGATTGCATTAATTTGTCCAATTACACAGAGCCCCTGAAATAAGGGGACTGTGTATGAAAATGGTTGCAATTCCTAAACGTTTCATACAATATTTTTGCTCAATCCCTTGAATTAAAGCTGAAAGTCTGCACTTCAATTGCATCACGGTTGTTTCATTTCCAATGCATTGTGGTGGCGTACAGAGCCAAAATTATGAAAATTGTGTCAGTGTCCAAATATTTCCAAACCTAAGTGTATGAAGTGTTTAAGCGAGTCCACGTACAGGTAATGTGCCATTCCAGTTTGTGGGAATGATGCAAATCCAATTCAAGCAAAAAGATGTGTGTGGGGGGGGTGGGGGGGGGGTTGACTGCAACAAGAAACTGTCTTGTTACAGTTTCATTTAGCTAGAAACTGTAACAAGACAGATGATTCTGACAACTAGATCCACAGTGTTATTCTGATAGAAGGACAAATCTGAATGAGCCTGATTTTCTTGTTTACAGACTTAAAACATTCTATTGTCTTTTCTAAAGATCAGTGTATCTGAATTGGACCATGTTGCTTGTTTTCAGAATGTTCTGTCAGTTTTTCTTACCCCATTGGCAGATTTGTTTTTGCATGATTTAAGCATTTCTTTTCCATTTCAACTTTTTTTGTACTTCAGAGGAAGCACTTTTGTTGCAGTGCAGGCAAGCTGCTCACTGGTACCTGCCACTTTCCTTCTCTCCTCCCTTCCCCCTTCACCTGTGAATATTACTGTCTGCACTTTGCTCTACACGCGGCACTATGGGCAATGTCAGAAAGCCAGGAGCAGCATGCTAAATCTTCTAACATCCCCCCACTCTGTTTCATGCCCAGGTGGGCAGCTGATGGCTCCACAGGCCCCTGGCGCTGCAACCAGTTCCAGCCGGCCAACCTGGACCAAGGAGTAGCTAAAGGAGGGACTCTGTCAAGGGGGCCTGAGGGGAATGTAGAGCATGTAACGGGTTCACCTGCAAGGGCAAAATCAAATTGAGCCATAGGTGGATAAGACATAAGGTCTGAAATTTGCACCCTATGGGTTTTTATGGTGCACTGCATTTAAACCTGAACTCTCCCAGGACTATGTAGGGAATATGGTGCCATTTTGGTTGCTACGTAGTCTCTGAGGAAGCTTGTAGACCTTAGCAGAACAATATTGTCACTGCAACTCTCAGTGAAGCCTGTTAAATGTATCAGTATGCATGACAGCAGCTATGACACAAAAGGTCACCAATTACACTTGGTAGTAACAGAAGGTGGCTCAATAGCCTTTTGGCTTGCTTTGTGTCCCTGCACTGTCTGAAAAGGGCCCGTAATGAAGCATTTTACTTCCACTAAGTATGTGAGAAATTAGATTTTTTTTTTCTTTTGTGATGTGGACAGAAAGGGCAAGGGAAGTGGCGTGGCCCTTGCCTCGCTAGGCTAGATGCCCTTAATTCCCAAGTCGGCCCAGTGGTGTGAAAATTAATCCCGAGTCATGTTGTAAAGGGATTAGCACAGGGATTGTCTGGCTGTGAGATTATATTGTACATTATCTGAGCGGATAAGAACACATTTACAAAGTACTTAATTTGCTCTGTGTTTCGCATTCACAAGCACATCATAAACCCCCAATTAACATGCAGAGTCCGAGTGGAGAACAGGCTTATTGGTGCCGTGTATCGACACACTCTGTGACCACACGCCTCCCTGTTAACTGTGTAATTGGCGTCATCCTGCTCGTGTGTCATCGGGGACCTGGCTCGGCCTGCAGTATATTTGGGCATATACTGTACAGGCAAAGTCCAACGTTAAGGTTCAAAGTTTTGACCCAAGCTTTGCAACCCATTCATTAGGCCGACACCCTTAGTGAGAACTTGTGTTAAAACAACTCAGGCTAAAGCTGCCGGGGGGCGTTTTGCCGAGGACCTGGAAGAGGACAACACTTGCTGCACAACCCTGTCCCAGAATCCCTCCCCCAGCTGGGACGGTGCCGAGTGAACTCCCGGGCACGTTCACTACGCTGCATCAGGGATAAGAACACGGGTCACAATGATGCAGCTACGCTGCGATGGATGGACTGTTCTAATGGTTGCACCATCGGGGATCCCCTAGCCAGGCCATTTTTAACCTTGACCGACACATGGGTAATTACACCGAAGTGTTACTTGTGTTCCCCACTTCACTGGGTATATCGGGCCAACTCCATTTTAGTTCATTGTAATTTCCGTGCCTTCACGTCCCATATAATAGCAATTGTTGTAATGTTGAACATATTGAAGTTATTAAGGTAGCAATAAGTAAGAGCCATACTAGCACAGCTGGCCTGTTTTGAAGCATAGTCGGAGTGGAGGGGCTGACACATAGTGCATAAGTACTCATTTACTTCCTATTACCCTGTGCTGCCTCTCCCTGGAGTAATGCAGTGTCATTAAACACAGAACGGGGAGAGTAGAGGGGAACGGGGAGAGTGTAGGGGAGCAGGGGGAGAGTGTAGGGGAGCAGGGGGAGAGTGTAGGGGAGCAGGGGGAGAGTTGAGGGGAAGAGGGTAGGATGAGCAGGAGGTTAGGTGGGGGAAACACAGAAGAGCAAGGGGGAGAGCAGAAGGAGAGCCGGGGCGAGCAGGGGGGGAGAAGAGCAGGGCTTACCAATAGGACAGTTCCCAGTGTGCAACACTGCCTCTCTTAATTAGAGTGAGCAATAGAGCAAAGGAGGAAACACACATATACACACACACAGAGAACACAAACAAGTAGTACCACACACACACACCAACACAAAACAAGTAGTACTACACACACGCAAACACAACCACAACAAGTAGTACCACACACACACACACACACACACACACACACACACACACACACACACACACACACCATAACAAGTAGTACTACAACCACACAAAACAAGAAGTACTACACACACAAAAAAACAGCAAACAGTACTACACACAGAGAGACACACAACACAAAACAAGTAGCACCACACACACACAGAACACTAACAAATAGTAGCACAGCACACACAGAAAACAGGTAGCAGTACGCACACACAAAACTCAAACTAGTAGTACTATACACACAGAGACACAATTTTCTCTTTTAGATCAACACAGTTCGCCCACAACACTACAAGTTCTTGAAAGGCAGATGCTAATTCTGCAATATGAACATTTAATATTTGATCTCTCCGCAGCTCAGCTTTTCAACTACACAGCTTGGGGAATACCAATGGGGGACCAGACAAAATAACTGCAGCTACGTACAGTGAACACACAGCCCTTTGGAGCTCTCAGACTAATTGTTTAATTAGGGTTTGTTCTATGCTCCGTGTTGGAGACTACCCCTGTGGCTGGTAAGATGTGTGTCAGAGCACTGTGCAGACCAAGTACTGCATGTGTCTCGCTTATCATATTGCAGCTACAACATTCTGTGACACAGCAAAATCCATTACTAGGAACTCTAAAGCTATGTCTTGCCCAAGCATTCAAAGGAAGTGACGCACACTTACCTCGCAGTGCTCTGTGGGCACCCTTGTATGTGGCCCCTCCCCCCCAAATCAGAAACAGTACCGAACCTCAAGTTAATCACAGAAATAATCAAATTCAATAAAGCAGAACAGATTAAATAGAGGGAGTGATTAAAGGCAGTGATAGTGGAGGCCAGGTGCTTGATGTAACAATATCAACTGGGCCCAGCATATACCCCTGAGGTACCCCTTTTCTATTTGCTCATAAAAAAGCGTCAGACCAAGAATAAATAGTCGCACTGGCCAGTCAATGAATACCCTGAAGACGGCAGGGGACACTGAGTCAGAGTCAGAGAAAGAGTGAGAGAAAGAGGCAAACAACGAGATCAAGGGGTATGTTTTGTCACTCACACCCATCATGGTGCTAAGAGCCACTTCTTTGGGAGCTTCATGTCTCAGCAGCCATTGAGATACATTTCCCTGATAAACAATGTTAAAGTCGCCCGCTGCGTGTTAGCCCTAATACCCACTGTCAAGGGGAACTTTTTAATGTGATTAGCCACACTGCTGCTTCCAGTTAGGATACACTTGGCCGTCTCAGGGTGGGGGGGGGGTTGGAATTCAATTAGCCCCTAAGGCTTTTCTCCGCATGCCCACCCTCCAGCTCACTCACAAAAACACACACACCACACACACCACACGTCCCCAGCAGCCACTGGCACAATGGACTGATAAATGGCAGTGAGAAAGAGGATGGAGGGAGGATGAAGAAGAGGGAGAGACACTCTGGCATGTCTTCCATCTTCTGCAGGAATTTCCAACTCTGTTCTCGAGCAGTGCTTTACTTACCCTGCTTCTCCCAGCCCCTACATAGACATAGACACACACATACACACACACCTCCCATCAATTTATCTCCTTTGTTAGACCAGAGTTTCTCTCAATATGACAGGCAGTTCATATCGCAAGATGCACTATTTGTTTAGAGCTGCTGTATGGGCATGTTATTATTTATTGTGTCCCCATCCAGGATACGACCCCCAGCGGAGATACGACCCCCAGCGGGGATACGACCCCCAGCGGGGGTTACGACCCCCATCAGGGGATACCACCCCCAGCGAGGACACGACCAGCATCCGGGGACACGACCAGCATCCGGGGACACGACCGCCTGCGTTAGACCAAATTAAATAACGGATTAAGGTGTTTCTATGCACTTTACATATGGATCCCTGCAAACAGCTGACATCATACGGACATTCCCATTAGGTCCTTTAAACGTTTTTTTGGCACAACATTATCCTTGGGACTCTTAACGATGGTCAGGAGGGATGTGGCGTGATGGTCCACAGGTAACGAAAACGATGGCCACTGCAGCACTCTCATTTCACAGAGTGGTTGTGGATCCGGTCTTACTCTGCTTTCCACTCCACTAGACTGGGGACCCCGAACGTTCTGTGCTTGAGCGTAGAATTTACACCAACCGTAGACAGTCCCAGCAGTCCTCATACTTCACGGCAATAACCGGACATCTTGGTCCGGTGTGGTGTAGGAGGAATCTACGCATGTCAACACGTTCCTGTCATTCCTGAGGGGTTTTCCACTTCGCATTCTCCAGCAAGCACAATACCAACAGGCAGCATATGAAACACATACAAAACACTGACACGCAGCGCAGGTTTCTTTATTAATGCAAATATTGGCTAAGATGACCGACAAACCAGGAACAAACTCAAAGTCCCATTTCCAGCAGCTACGGAGCGACCGACCCAGAGGTGGAAAAACAGCAAATTTCAGTCATGTTCTGCCTGTTGAATCATGCGATTTGCCTTTTTGCATGACGGTTGTCAGACATGCAGTCAAACATGTGGTCTTTTTAAGCAACTCAAGGCTACGATATGGCATCAGGGGACATCATGGACGTAGCTACATGAATAATTAAAATGCAATTTGTTTTGAAAAAAACATAACTCCTTCCCTGAGCACAGCAGTTAACCTTAATTGCTCCCAGGTTGTTGCTGAAAATGAGATTGTGTTCTTAGTTGTACTTATGTGGTGACATTTTCACTAGTGCACGGGGTGTCACAAGGTCATCCCAGAGGATGCTCTTATTGCATCATGGTCCCGTTTGGTAATTTACATTTTAGTCATGTAGCATAACCGGAGTTTCATACAGATACAGTTTATTCCTCTTAGCTAAGGAAGGGTGAGGGGAGGTGGGGCTTTGTTTATAATCACAATCATTCCTCTGTCAGGTTAAGATTATATGCATTCTGAAACTGGATCAACGCTGGGAGCAATATTTTGATCATTCAATTTAATTTCTTGCACAAAATATTGATGTATTTTATTTGTGTTGTTATTAGAAAAAAAAAGACAGAAGTCTGTACCTTGGTGTCCTACTATGCAGTTACCGCCCTGAAGTTTATGTGTTTATTCTATGCCTCTGTTGTCACACAAAGGAAAATGGAAATAGAATAACAGAATAGTACAATTTCATCTGATTCTCTTATCACTGATTTAATGAACTTATTTTAGCAATTTGAGTATGGGTTTTCATTTTTGCCTTTACATGCAATCTATAAGAATACAGGTGAAATCAGTCAAAGACAAGGGGAATTAACAAGAAGATTGGACTGCCGTGAACCAAGAGGCTGTGGATTCAAATCCCAGATGAGAAAACGCTGAATTTAATAATAATTTCTGTATGAATAAACTTACACAATGTTATCAGGCATATATGAACAATTTCACATCTCAGACAAAACTCTATATGAAAAGCATTGTATAGGTGGGTGAACCAATTCTCATAATTATTGAAAACCTTGCCAAAGTCATACAATTGCATTAGAACAGGGACATAGATGAAAGCAAAAAATATGAAAAGATACAAACACTAAGTACAAAAGGAAATAAAGATCAAATTACACTATATACAGTAAGACATGCATACAGACAAAGAAGATGTGCTGCACAGCAGGTGCACTGATCAGATAGCAGCTCGGTTAGCTTGTGTTTGAAACTGCCGTGAAACGTGACAAGTTTAGGAGTCTTACAATTTGTTCCAGTCAATAGTGGTGGCAAACTGAAAATAATTAGACATCTATTGGAGCCACAGATTGTTGGAATAGGAGATGTTGAGGAGTGATCTGAGGTAAAGGAGGATTGGCCTAAGAAGGGCTTGTAAATAAATTGGTACCAGTAAGTGCGGCCTCGGTTATGTAGCAAGGGCCAGATGCCCAGAGAGTAAAGGTCACAGTAATAAGATTGATAATGTGGTGAATTACATCTAATTACTTCTAAGTCACTGATGAACTTTATTTGTAAAACATTTGCCGGGTTTTCAAATGAGTGCACACTCAACATGATTGGTAATCACACATGGAGTAATTAGTGTTGCATTGTAGTAGCAACACTTCCCACAATGCAATTTGCAAAGCTGCCCCTACAAAGATTTGCTCAGAATCAAGCAAGAGTAAGCCAACCCTGGAGGTGACTAAAGCAAACCTCTGCCCGAGCAAAAGCACACAGATATTTCCCAGATCTGACTCAAAGAGAGTCTTAGTGTAGATGTCAGCCTGAGCAGCAACAGTAGGGATCAGCCCAGGACTAAGAGCTCCTCTCCTCTTGGATTTCAGAGCTCCTCTCCTCCTGCAGTGTATCTAATGCATAGTGTTGTGATAGCCAAAGCCACAAGAATAATCAGTTTCATGAATAAAACATGACCAGCGTTGCCTGCCGTTCACAGCGCTGATTATTAATTTGGCCCTGAAAGCGACACAATACGCCCCAACCCCGCCCCTCCATCCAGCTCTATCTACTCCCCCAAGGCCTCATCTGCATTCTCAACCCATTACACGCATGGCAGCTCGGCCTATGTAACACTGGCAAGACAGAGTGAGTGACTGAGCGAGCGACTGAGTGAGCGACTGAGTGAGCGACTGAGTGAGCGACTGAGTGAGCGACTGAGTGAGCGACAGAAAGAGACGCCAGGATGCCGCCGTATAGAGGTTTCAGACATCCTGGGTTGAAGTGTGGGCATGATTAGGGTAAGAAGCTGCCATGGCCAGCTGCCAGTCCATCCTTTCCTACCTCCCGCTACCTGCCAGGATTCTATCAATGGGACAAACACAACATTAGTCTTTTCTGTTTATAGACTCATTTGTTGACTGGGCATCTAGGGGTGCCATGACCAGGGTAGCCATTTAGGGCCCTGTAATGGGCTAAAACACTCTGCTTTTTACAGACAAACAACTTCAAAGCTACAAATAATCAATGCTACAAATCCTGATGCACAAATCACTAAAGCTGTTGTCTGGATACTATAAACATTAAGCAAAGTCTGTAGATAATTAAGTGAAACAAGAACATAGCACAATCAGACTGTCCACATTGGTGTATTCTCCCTCAACAAAGTATTCAACAAGTACTGTGTTATACGTCCATTGGCTAGCTAGCGATATCCTACTATTAGCTAGATAGCTGTTGAGCTACAGTCTAACATAAGGCGACCCATTCGTTTTTAACTTTTAAAAGGATAGTTCACCCAAATAACAAAATGATACATTGTTGTCCTTACCCTGTAAGTGTTGTGGACAAAGCATGATAGGAACACATGCTATTGTTTAGCTTCCCTGGCATTGTTTCTAAACCCTAGAATTTTAGCATTTCTGGCAAAAATCTCATTTATGTCCACAGACATACATTAACATTTCCATGCATATTCAAATAATCCAGAAGTATTCTAAATGTACTGACAAGCTCAACAAACGCCCCTGGAGATGATTTTACTGGCAATTTTATTGTCGTTATCTGATTATGAAGCTATGGTACAAACACATACATTCTTCATCATTTTCAAATCATCTATAAGGACCTTTGTTTAGCTTCAAAATTATTATAAGACACTTTAGGACAATTTGGATGTGATGCTCCAAAACGCTGAATGGTCTCTGGATACAAGAAGACCTATTGACTTTTTTTAGCCTTAAGAAATTCTGTAGGTCTCATTTATTACCTTAGATATATATGTACTTCATGTGTTTTGAAGTGTGTGCTCGAGACCAATCCAACATGTGCTGTCTTAATGCGACTGGTCACACACTGACAGGCCTCCAGCAAACATGTCCTTATCACCGCCCACTGGAATAAAAATGGCCTTTGACACCACTTTCAAGGATGAAACATCCACCAGAGGGGGCAAAAACGACTTATTTTTACTTCATTGCATTCAGATTAATAAAATGGTGCAAAATAAATAAAGAAATATTCACATTATTCGTTTTCAACCTGAAATTGGGTACTGTCAGAGTGAAAATATAAAATTCCAATAAAAAACAAAGCTCCCAAATCTATAGGCTGAAAGCCCAATTCCACATTGAATTTCCACATTGTTCTATGGAATAGTAAGAAGAGTTCTTACACATCAATAGTTTTCCGCTTTCAGGATTAAAGGGCTTAGGTGGTGCGCATGGTAATAGGTGAGGACCACACATCCCTTAAGTATTTTAGAGGCCACTAGGAAATGTGTAACATAGTAAGGCTACACCTGTAACGCATCTTATTAATAAAATCAGTGGCAATTTAACGTTAGAATAACTTTTTTTTCCATTTTGACAGCTCACTGTGGACATTTTCAGGGTCAGGTCTAGCCACGGATAGGCCACAGAATATGGTGACGTCTGGTCTTATTGTACCATATTTGTGTCCGAGTCCCACCTCCCAGGAACCTTGTTAGTACCAGCTCTGACTGACGCCTCAAATGAACAACCAATGCAACTTTAACAGGTGGCTGAATGGCTGACTAGGCAGGCTGGATTCTCTTCCTCCTCCTGGGACTCTCATACTAATAAGATAGGGTTAACTTCCTTTCTTCCCTTTTATGAATGATTGGTTCCAGCTGAACTAATGTCTGAGAGCCGAAGTGATAAAACCCTACGGTGCCATTATTGTAATATGTAACACATATGGGAGGATGAGCAGAGCCGTAAGGTGATGCATAGGGCAGACACAGTCAGTGGGATGAAACCGCACTTTGTAGAACTTGGATAAATTCACCCTCCTGAAGGGTCAAGCAGCAGCAATGTATATACCGCACCAGTGACTTTTGTCAGACACTTTTGTTGTTCTTTCCATTGACTTGTACATGTTTTGGAAAGCAGGACAGTTACAAATCCCTTTTAATAACAATGTACTGTAATGGAGCTCAAGTGTAAAATAAAAACCATATATTTTGCACTCGTAAAATAAAAGTGTCTGAAAATGGGAGGAGAGGAAATGTGGGATTGGCGGATACAGGGCAGGGCACCACCATGACATAATGTTAGCCTTGATGGGTCGCTGGCCTGAGACAACACCACGTACACCCCCACATAGTGTGAATCTGGCCAACTAAGATTGAAGTGGAGGAAAAATGGAAAAGTGGCCACCATTAGATTGTACTTAGGAGACAGAGTTCTACAGTAGCTGCTAGCAGATTCATACTATATGGTTAAGGGCTTAGGAAATGAATAGATGGATACTTAAATTGTCGAAGTTTGGATGGACACATCTTTCTAGTCAAGCCTGAGAATTAAAATACACACTCCCGCAGGCATGCACAGAGCGCATTCCATCAGAATGTGAAACTCGGCATGATTTTCCGTTTTCCGACTGCATTTTGATAACACCACACAAAACTCTGCGTTTCACCATCTCAACAGTACCATAACAAAGTTCCTACAATGTCATCCAAGATATACATATCAACACTGTCAAGAAAATATTTTCAATGTACTAAAGAATATTTGAAACATATGTAGAAACTTATTTCAAACAACTCGGAAATCCAAGTTGGAGACAAATGGAAGAAAAATCAGGACGTAGGGATGCATGCCTGGTTTTGGGAAGGGGGTGGGTGATGTTACCACTCGACCACATCATGAAAATACTATGCGTAAACATACAGTATGGGTGAGTGTGTCCCAGTCATTCCACAGTCATGTGACCTTGACACCCATCACTCAGGCCCTTATTGGCTCTTCTTCTCCGGGACTTGGTGTGTCACTCACCGCTCGCCTAGGAGATTTAATAATGAGCTGGCCCTAAAAAAGGTCTGTGGGGACAGCCAGAGCATCCCGGGTGCCTCCTTGTTATCCAATCCCATTTAAGCATGATGATGTCCATTAGAGTGGCCCCATGGTTTGCTGACTTCAGCAGAAGGCGGCCCAGAGGAAGTGGGCTGAATCTCAAAGATACCCTTGGGCGGGACGTACAGGGGACAGAGGAGCTAGCACACAGTCACTTCCGTACCGCAGGCACGTTCATCTCAGTCCACCACATTAGAACCAGTGTAGAACATGTAGAGGAGATTCATTAGTCAGATAGACCATGCGCGGCACAGCGGTCTGCCGGGTGAGCAGGCACAGACATCCAACCCTGAAGGAACATCAACAGAACCAATAAGCTCAAAATCTTTGGACTGTAATCTTTTCACTAGGCCACTGTAATATAAAGCTGTAGTTCTAAAACTGGGGATCCTTAGCAGGATAAACACTAATTTTTACAACAGATTACACAGATTTTGGTCAAGGAATCCATGGATTAATTTTAGAGGGTGAAATACAATGTAATTTTACTATTAATCAACAATGCATGGTCTTTGCCCAGGGCAAATTAGCTAGATTAACAAAAATCCTAGTAATCTAAGTTTTTAATACTGCATGTTTTTTTTTTGGTTCATGGCAAAATAGAATGGCAAGATATTAGATATCAGTGGATAAGAGGTGGGTTTTTAAAAATGTTTCCATCCCGGGGCCCATGTTTTGTTTTGTTTAGCCATGCACTGCCTAACTCATAGGAAAGCAAATGCTACGCTATTTTCAGCTCACTCACGTTGGTTCTGATTATGAGGTGTTCCCTTGCATATTTGTTTACAGTGAATGGATCCCCAGTCCAGAAATGTTTGAAAACCACTGTCAAAATGCACCTCAAAACCTCCCTTTTTGACAAATATATCATTCTGTCTAAGTGAAATGTCTAAGTGACATTTCAGAGCACATATCCATTTTTATTTGATTGTTTGTACTTTGTTTTCGATCTGCGGTGGCTGGAAGCAGCCTCATTGCAATTACCAAAAACACATTGTGGGAAGATGGCAGGCGAGTCATTGCTACGATGGATCATAGACCACAGAATGACGCTTTGCCACCGAAGGTAGAGTAGTGTTATCATGGTGTCCAACCCATGGAAAAGTTAATTTCATTAATGCAGCTAATTGGTATCAGAATGATTCTGCCTCAGTCACAATAACTGATGAACAGACAACAAAGAGGACGAGGAAAGGAGAAACAACCGTTGCCAGCAACAACAACAACACATTAACCTTTAGCAGATTGGTGGGTGACTGAGTGATAACATTACGAACTTGACCAGGCTCAAGACTCCAACTCAGGGTAAATCTGAACTGCTTCATTTCCTATTTTACAATAATGAGTCCTTTACAAGTTATACACAGTGCCTTTGGAAAGTACTGAGACCCCTTCACTTTCTCCACATTTTGTTGTGCAATGGACTCAATTTGTAATTGATTAAATGTATATTTTTTACTCAATAAAGGGAAACACATTGTTGATATTTAAAAACTGAAATATCCCTGTATGCAGGTATTCAGAACCTTTGCCATGACACTCCAAAATTGAGCTCAGATGAATCCTGTGATAATTCAACACCTCTGAGATACAGATCTGGAGAAGGTTACGCAAGAATGGAGGAAAAAGATTCTGTGGTCTGATAAAACAAAAATGACACTATTAGGCCAGAATGTGAAGCCATATGTCTCCAAAAAAACCCACTCATCAAATGACTAAATAAAGGGTGCGAATAATTACATACATGATATTTGAGCTTTTCTTCAATGAATTGGCAAAAGTCTAAAATCATGTTTTCGCATTGTCATTATGGATTATTAGGGGTAGATTGATAGCAAAAAATCTATAACACCAAAATGTGGAGAAAGTGAAGAGGTCTTAATAACCGTGGAAGACATTGTAATAAATCCATCACTCAAGCAACCATATCCCTCAACCCACAGTCCGAACACAGTTCGGAAAATAGAAGAGGTGGGAGGGGGACTAACCAGCCCTGGCAAGTTTACAGCTGAAGTGCACCGCCCTGTAACTAAGATCAATCTATGACTCGGCATCTGGGGGTGAACCAGTGCCAACATTATCAACCCAGATACTGTAGGAGGACAATATGAGACAGTCTGGGTTCCTTCCAATGTCCCTCAATACCTTCCCAGCAACATCCACCGTGTAGGAAAGAGGGCCTACAGTGACCACCAATCCATGTGTCCATTTCTCATGCTCTGAGAAGTCTTTGACCCACAAGAGAGATCCGACTAACAGCAACCTTACAGCTTTTGGGGTTTTACTTTTAGCAGTCATTTATTCCTGATGTCAAAGAACCCTTGTAACTACTTTAAGTGATACCCGCCTGGTCTAAACAGGGCAGCAAAATATCTTAGCTGCACATTTGGTGGCTGTAGTCATGTGGTGATGCTTTATTGGAGCCACATTTGCAAATATGGAGGACTTTGAGACTTTGGGGCGGCCCACAGTCTGCTGTGACTGGCATGTCCATTGGAAAAGAGAAAGGCCATAGTAGTTTAACATCCCAAGCTAGGCACAGTGTTCAGTCCTTTTGTTTCTCGGGTCTTTTGTATTGCTCCCACTTTTTTGTCAAGGGGTTGTAGTCCATCGGTATACTCCCCTGTGTGGGCTACAACAACACACTTTTGTGTCTTCAAGCAAAGCCCTGCACTCACTAACCTTAATAGTACTGCTTTGAGGTTTTTTGTATTGTCTTGCAGAGTGGCACCGTTGGATGGGATTTCATCCAGGTGTGTAACAGTCGGGTTGATGACTGCAAACAGATTCTTGATCTTGGGAAAAATCCAATCTGATAACTTTGCTAATAGCTCCACTATCCTTGGCTGTGGGTACTGCTCCAGGTCAGGAAGCTACAATGGCAGTTACCTTGTACTCTCCACAAATCATGATATGTCAATCAGGCCTCAATACTGGAACAATGGATGCAGCCCACACAGAGGATGTGTTTGGTTCAAGTATTCCAGTGATCTGTAGCTTATACAGCTCTGTCCCAATCCTTTTTAGAAGCGTTCTCACGTTTCTTTTAGTTCACCTAGCTAATCTTTGAAGACATGTTCAGCGTGCTTGACAACTCGCAGAGACATTCATGATGGATCTGAACAACTCTCGCTGATCTATTGACAACACTGCCATCCCTTCCCCCATCACACTGAGACGCCAACCATGGACCACCAACACCTTTAACCACCAGCAGTTGTCATGCAAGTGAACCTTTGTACTGGATGCTAATGTGCACCTTATATTGCACCGGTTTGCACTCCCCCGTGGTTGACTTCAGGTCTACTGCCAAGGGCTCCAGTTTCTGAAGCCTGACTTCCTATAAGGGGTCAGGAGTGGCCGGATCGTCTACCTAGACTACTGGCACCATGCCTGTGCAACACGGTCTTGCTTTTTGCCAAGTGACATTCTGCATCCTTGAACCGGCAAGTATCGGCTCACTGGATGTCTTTGCAATGGTAGTAAAAATAAATGATCGCACCCCTGTAAAATAACGAGCAGGAGTCTACGAAAAGAACATACCTTTGCAACGGTTATATTTTTGCTACTCCGGCTGTGCTTGATGTGGCACTTCCTTTCCAAAGAACATGGCCGCTCGGACGGGGCCAGTGACAGCTTGTTTATGCTCTTACATCGCAGGGTCTGCAAAGGCTTGGTCTGCTGCCTGTAGGGCTATTACCTTGCCTAGGGTTGTTTTCCCATGATAACTCTACAATGGCTAATTGGCAATGTTTTCTCTGCTGAAACCCTGTGCCCCGTACTGGCTGTATTTTGAGGAGCGACACTAGTGTCCATCCAAACCCACAGCGGGAGGCTTAGTGCTAAAGTCTGGCCAAAAGCAACTACTGATTCACCTGGGCTTTTGAGACATTGCTGATACTAAAATCTCCAATATGACATTGGATTGGGGATCAAAGTGTCAGGTCTTCACAAGTGGTTTGATTGGATTTCTTTGGCATTATCAAGTCCACAATTATTCCATGAATTGTGCTTCCACCTGCTGACAGTAAGTGTCTAATTGTTGTATTTCTGTATACCAAGCGCAATGTAACTTTTAGTGCTTTCTTCATGCTCTTTGCTTTGCATTACCTAACACCCTGTGTGCTTCTGGCATAGTGCTTCTGTCATTGCTAACATTAACTGGCTCACTCACAAACATACCAGCTAGCTTTCTAAATTGTGACTGCAGCTACACAACGTTGTGTGCAGTCCGCAGGTCAGTGGGAGCTGTACCACTGGATGTATTAATTTTTGTTGTTGTTAGAAATGAGCTTTATCGCTGTCTACAATTGTTATAAACTTGACATGACTCAAAGATAGTCACAAATTAAATCCAAAGGTAAATCTATCGCTTTATTAGCTTTTTTACAACACTATATTCACGTATACGCAACTTTCTTTAAGTAGCCCATCACTCAAGTTACCACAGAGATGCAAGGAACATGGGAGATGCCTTATCACCAAGCACATTCACAAATGTGAAGCAAATCTCCAAATGTAAATCACATTCAAAGACTGCAAGAGTGGCACCCCTGGAACACCTAAATGCACATTGTGTAAATATAAATCCACACCGTACAAAGTGCTTTAGAAATCTCACATCTAAAGGTCACCTGTAATTGTAAGTGATAGCTGGCTTGAAACATTCATGCTTTGACAAAACGGTATAAAGCAGTATATATCTGTATTGAAAAACCAAGCTACAAGCAACTCAATCAACCAATACAGCCCAGTAGACAGTCCCTGCAGATGTGACGTCTTGTTTTTTGTAGTACCACCCTCAGCTATATCTGTCTGCAGTACAGCGCCTTGCCCCATTATTTTATAAGTGGGAACCCCATGCGAACACCCCTGTTTTCTTGTGATGGGTACTAGTGTACTGAACGCTTTACTGAGCACAACCTCCCTGGCCGAAAATAGATGGTTTTCCTCTGAGAAAAAATAGAGAAAACAGCAAATTACATTTACCAGTAGTAGAGTTCTGCTGTGGCAGGAGACCGGAATCGAATCACACATTCTCTGCACCACCACCCAGCTGCTTACTTCCACAGACTGCGCCCCTTTCCCTCCCGCCTGCCCCCTTTCATTTACAGGGGAGATCTGTCTCCAGATTCCTCCCAAGACAATGGCTGCTGCTCGCCGTCCCTCAGAGCCTCTGATGGCTAGACACAGATGATCACGCTGTCATGTCAGGATGTTACCAAGGTAACCCCCTTAACAACAACCTGATCGGTTAAGCACTTACAGTATATTTATAATATTTATTACACACTTGCTCTTTATGGCGTCTGGGGCCTTGCCGTTGCTGCATGATGCCTTTCTCCAATTACCGCCATGAGCAAGCAGAACTTCTCCCAAAGGAGAGGAACCAGGGGAGCCGGGAACATTAACACGAGCGGTGGGGGAGACCTCACTTGTTAACCAATGACCCTGGTACAGTAATGTTTATGTGGACAGACATACAGAACCAACACCGTTCCTGTTCAAGACTATGTTCATGTACTGTATATTGACCTATCCCAATAAAACTCTGTCACTCACCAAATTGCATGTTCAGTTTGCAGGCATGTCTAATAACAGGCGTCATTTGTGTAAAAGGCGCCTAGCAACATAGAATCACAATATAATTTCACTTACTCTGTGAGTATCATGACCTGGATGGTGTTAGAATTTAGTGGTTAAATATAGTGATTAAATAACAGAGAACCTGTACAAATCAAGGGAGAAAATACATTCTGTATTTATTGGAATAATGCAACAGAGTTCTCCTATTAAATGAACGTTCCAAAATGTTCCCACTGTAAAGATGGTTGTTATCAGTTATATACATTGAAGGGCCTGTCTACCTATCGCAGATCACATCTCCACAAGAAACCCCATGCCAATTGGTCAGTGTTAACATCCCACATTCTTGAGGTTGGCAGAGTGTGACCTACAGAGAGAGAGAGAGAATCTGTTGCTCTCATTATCTACTGTAGGCACATTTAACTTCCAATGAAACATACAATCATAAAATTCCACAGTGGGTTCAGTCTATAGTGACTTTACACACCTATTTTCTTTGTCACCAGATTGCCCCACGCTCCTGAATGGCATGTGTACCAAAATGTTTGTCTCAATAAAATAAAGAATGGGTTAAGTAAATGCGGAACGAAATACTCCCATTTTCTTATTCTCCAGCTTGCTGTGGAGAGAAACAGTTAATAAAAATTGCAGGAGTGTAAACACTTGATATACACTAATGACACCTCACAGGTGAAGCGAATAACGCTGATCATCTCCTAACAAGGGCACATGTCAAGGTCTGGCCAGATTTGATGTTAAGCAAACAATCAGTTCTCGTTGTCAATGTGTTGGATGCAGGAGAAAAGGGCATGAGAAAACATGAGTGACTTTGACAAACAATTGGTGAATTTTGGTCGCTCAGAATCAGCTACCTCGTTCATAGGCAGCTACCTGCCTATCAACCAGTACCTTCTCAACTCTTGCCATTGTGCCAGCTACAGTTAGGTCCGGAAATATTTGGACACTAACACAATTTTTATAATTTTGGCTCTGTACGTCACCACAATGGATTTGAAATTAAACAACTGATATGAAATTGAAGTGCAAACTTTCAGCTTTAATTCAAGGGGTTGAACAAAAGTATTGTATGAAACATTTAGGAATTGCAATTCCATTTTTTTGAAATTGCAACTATACACAGTCCCCTTATTTCAGGGGCTCAAATGTAATTGGACAAATTAACACAATCATAAATAAAATGTTCATTTTTAATACTTTGTTGGGAATCCTTGGCAGGCAATGACTGCTTGAGGTCTGGAATGCATGGACATCACCAACTGCTTGGTTTCCTCCTTTGTTTTGCTTTGCCAGGCCTTGTTTGTTCGTGTGACTTTCTGCCTAAAGTTGTCTTCAGCAAGTGAAATCCATGCTCGATCGGGTTGAGATCAGGTGATTGACTCGGCCATTGTAGAATATTCCACTTCTTTGCCTTAAAAAACTCCTGGATTGCTTTCACAGCATGTTTTGGGTCATCTGTAAAGTGAAGTGCCATCCAATCAACTTCTCTAAAATTGGCTGAATCTGAGCAGACAATATATCCCTATACACTTCAGAATTCATCCGGTTGCTTCTGTCTTCTGTCACATCATCAACAAACACTAGTGACCCAGTGCCATTGAAGCCATGCATGCCCATGCCATCACACTGCCTCCACCATTGTTTTACAGATTATGTGGTATGCTTCATGAGCCGTTCCAAGTCTTCCAAGTCATTCTGGTACAGGTTGATCTTAGTTTCATCTGTCCAAAGAAGGCTGCTCCAGAACTGGGCTGGCTTTTTTAGATGTTTTTTGCAAAGTCCAATCTGGCCTTTCTATTCTTGAGGCTTATGAATGGTATGCACCTTGTGGTGAACCTTCTGTATTTGCTCTCGTGAAGTCTTCTATTTATGGTACTCTTGGATAATGATATGCCTACCTCCTGGAGAGTGTTCTTCACTAGGCTGGATGTTGTGGAAGGGTTTTTCTTTACCATGGAAAGGACCCTGCGATCATCCACCAATGTTGTCTTCCGTGAACGTCCAGGCCTTTTTGTGTTGCAGAGCTCACTAGTGTTCTTTTTTTCTCAGAATGTACCCAACTCTTAATTTGGCCACTCCTAATGTTCCTGCTATCTCTCTGAAAGATTTTTTTTGCAGCCTAGGGATGGCCTGTTTCACTTGCATTGAGAGCTCCTTTGACTGAATGTTGTGGGTTCACAGCAACAGCATCCAAATGCGAATGCCACACCTGGAATCAACTCCAGACCTTTTACCTGCTTAATTGATGAAGACAAAGGCAGAATAGCCCACACCTGTCCAAGAAACAGCTTTTGAGTCAATTGTCCAATTACATTTGGTCCCTTGAAAAAGAGGGGGCTACATATTAGAGCTGTAATTCCAAACCCTCCCTCCAATTTGGATGTGAATACCCACAAATTTAAGATGAGAGACTGCACTTTAAGCCCATATTCATTGTTTAACTGTGATTTTAATACATTTTGGTGAACAGACAAAATAACTTGTCAGTGTCCTATTATTTCTGGACCTAACGGTATAAAAGAAAATGAGCCTGGCCTGAAAAAAAAGCCTGATTACAAGAAGATAGATAAGAACACTGTTAGTGTGTGCATTACGAAAACTAACAATTAACACTGGTATTGAACACTGAGATAGCAATGGTGGAAAGCCCAGATATGACAAAATTAAAGCTAAATTTAAATAACTTAAATCTGCTGAGCTTCAAAATTATGTTGCTTATTTTGAGTATTATTTGAGTATTATAGCCACATTGTCAATATGCTGCTGCTGTTTAACAGTTATTCTTCCTCCGCCGTCAGTTCGCTCCCAGTGTGGGGCACACAGACGGCTCAAACTCGCGGTCTTCTGCTTCGCAACACACGTGACCGCCCTTGACACTGTGCCAAACCAATTACTGGCTCTAGCTCATGTAACAGCTACAGTATCCAGCCTGCTTCGCCTTTGCCACCGACCAGCTGGCTATGGGCAGCATTTAGATAAATATTTAAAATATGGATGAGATAGGCTTAATTTCACAGTTGGATATCAACAGTGGTAAAGAAAGTTATTTATTATGCAGCAAAGAAGAAAAAAAAATAATACATTTTTTAAACCCCCAAAAAATATGTTAGTTTCAAGTAAAACACAAGTAAATGGGTTTACCAACATTTTGAATTTTTCTGGGTTGCAAAGGTAAACAATGAGCCCCACGTCGTTGATGACACAAACTTGTGGTTCCTCAATAGAAATACAGAGATATATTTTAATTGGATCTAAGTGGAACGACTCTTCCAAAGAATACTTTTTGCCTTTCAAAGAGGCAACAAAAGCCCACTGCAAAAAACTCAATTTTATCTAAGAGTTCATGCTGCCTTTTAAAAAGCATGACTCGTCGACCCCCCACAACCCCCCACCACAACCCCCACCAGGCCACGCTGGGGCTGCAGCTTTGATGGACCGGACCGGACGTCTCCCACCTCTCTCTGTCAACTGTCACAGTTGGGTCCAGGAAAGATTGCCATGATGTCATGTTTCTCCCACTACTCAAGTGGCTGCACTTTGCCCTGGGTTATAATCCTGGACAGATGAGAAATGGCTGTCCTCTCAGATGAAAACCCCGGTGGGATTACGAAGTCGACCATGGTCCGCCATGACAGATGCCACCTTCAAATCACAGCTACTTAGCCGTTCGGCGATCACTTTCAATTCTCCTCTGATCGTTGGATAATTTCCCATGTGCATTGTCCAGCTCAACCGACTGGCTCGTTCCCACAACATACGCTGACTCCTCAAAATGTGCCATCATTAGGAGGAGGACTATAAACCAAACATGAAGTGGGCTGTGTTTCCCTTGAGAAAGGTGCTGAGTGTTCAGATACTAAGATACCCAAAATACTGTGCCACCTGTATCTAGACAGCAACTTCTCAGTGATAAGGATTCTGACGGCAGTCATTCCACCTCAAAAAGATATAAAACGTTGCCTTTGAACTACCCCAAAGCTTTCACCAAGGCCATCCCAACAACCAACCCAACAGACACTACCAGCTTTCAATGTCTGACAAGTAGTAACAAGCTGAGGCTTTGAAAAAAGTGGTTTCATTTGATACAACACTTGTTTTTCTTTCCTCATTCTGCAGTTACATCCAAAGCACTGTTCTGAAACACACAGTTTATACATAATGCATACTAAATAATGTACATTAAAATGTTACTAATGCTTAGTGCAATAACAGAACATGGAATCTTCAATGATGTACCCTGACAATCTGTCTCAGGATGAGCAT
The DNA here is from genome assembly GCA_016801175.1 of Esox masquinongy. Taxonomy (NCBI): domain Eukaryota; kingdom Metazoa; phylum Chordata; class Actinopteri; order Esociformes; family Esocidae; genus Esox; species Esox masquinongy. The sequence goes on along the minus strand of JACXGI010001928.1, from coordinate 50,624 downwards.
TTTGACTACAAAGCCATGATTACGTGTATACTGTAGACAGAATGTTAAAATTGAGAAGAATTGAGAAATTACTGTTGGTTTTTTCAGTAATGTCTTGCTGGACAGTACAGTAAAGTTTATGTAAATATTTGTGTGTGACCTTAAAGTGCATCTGTTTTTTCTGTACCAAAAGCCAATGTAAATCCTAATGTAACGTAATAGGAGGAAGAATCAATGTCTTACAGCATATGCAAGCCACGAACAACCTCTGAAAAATCTAATTCTTACAAGTGTATACATTTTGAATAAAGGATATCAAAGAAATCAAAGTTTTTTTTTTCATAAAACAACTCGACATGGAAACTTTGTGCAAAAACTCAATAAAAGATATGAGAAGACAAGATCTCCGCCAGAAACTCGCAGCTTCTGTCACTTTGTTCCATGCACTCTCCAAAAGCCTCATTAGGGCAAAGAGTTTTCAGTGACACGTTATGCCATTAAGTTTGACTGTGAATGTGCAAGCATTCTGATTTTCAAGTTTGCTGCTATGATGATGAGAACTGGATCGGAATTCCGGATTCAGTGGATGATGTAGAAATTCTAGCAATCCAAGGAAGTACATAAGAACCTGAAACTGGTTGTTGGAATTCATGTAGAGAGTAGGGCATTGTTTCCCAATCTTGGTCCTGGAGACCCCAAGGGGTGCATGTTTTTTTAATGCCCTAGCACTGACACACCTGATTTAAATTAAAGACCTTATGGTAGGTTGATTGCGTCAATCAAGTAGGTAAGTGGTAGGGCAACATTTGAATCAGGTGTGTGCGTGTTAGGGCAGACACAAAAACATGAACCACCTGGGGTCCCCAGGAGCAGGATTGGGAAATACTGGTGTAGGGAGTCTATAGGTGGCTTTTGCCAACACAGAATTTACAACATGTATTTAATAGTATGCGAAACATATCAATTAAAATAAATAATATTTATTTAATTTCTAAAAGATGTTATTGTTTCTACAGAAACCCATTCCGTATGATCTGAGATGGTGTCATACTTAACCTTGCTGAAAGGTACTTGCCTGCGATTGTTTGATCTTGTTTACAGCATCTACATTTTACATTTTGTGGGCTGTTGTCAAACATGCGACAAGGCCGTCTTCGGCAGTGTGGCAAAGCTAAATACATTACGTTAGTGCAGACAGGGCCATCTTTCTCCACACACACACTATACACAGTGCCAATTGAAATCCAACAACCTTTAATGTACTCTTCGTTGCATTTCTTACTAAAAGAAATCTGAATGTGATGACAAAAATTGGGGTATCTGTAAAATAAGACAGGAGACAGATCACACACTTTTTTGTGTGGAACAGTCCTGAATCTCTGCCATCACACCACCATTGCATAAACAATCTAAAAATTGTCAATTAAAAATTGTAGTCTTTAGGTAGGCTGCCATGGGCCGCAGAGTTCAGAGTTCTGTCTGGGCAGCTTGAGGCTTGACTGTGCAACCTCGTACCAAACTGGCCGACTAGGTCAGTAACATAAAAGGGAAATTTATATTTGTATAAACCTGATTCCCTGGTACGAGGTATAACACAACAAGGCATGATGAAGAGTAGACCTTACTCAAAGTTGCCAAAGCCTTGATAACACCACCTGATAGGTGAGAATACCAGTCCAGCTCAAGCCCTCCCTTGTCTTGAAAGGCATAATTAGATCAGAGTGCTTAGGTCCATGGGTCATACCTGGTACCCTCGAATCCTTCAGGGAACCAACACATATTCATAGGCTACTGGACCAAATCCCTGAGCCGACAAAGTGATAAACCAATCTTGTGGCCCTTGAGCAAGGCAGTTAACCCTAATCGTTCTAGAGTTCCCGTCAGTAATGGCTGACTGCCTGGCTGTCTCAGGAAAGAGGGACATGGATTTAAACACTGCGATGGAATTGGTGATGCCGACCTTTTAACAAGAGTCATGCGCTGTCTATAAATACTTAGTCCAAATTTGCATATCAGAAATGACAGAAGGCCCAGCTCAGATCATTTTCAAAGCAGCAAGCAGTTTGTACATAATAGATCCTGTCAAAGAATCACAAAATATGTTTATAAAAGCACAAAGGATTGGGCTTGGATGCATCTCCACTTTGAGAGCTTAACCTCTGGTAGTTCCTGAAACTGGGGAGCCATTGAAAACCAAGAGGAAAAAGAAGAGGAAGATGTGATTAAAGATACAAGAGTGTTGACATTTCAATCACTACAGATTTAGAACCACTGTCAGGTTTCGAGAGATGAAGATTCATTAAAAATGGCCAACAAAAGAGAACATTTGTCCTCCACCCCCACCCACACCCACAAAGTAATTCAAGACAGGGTTGACGTGCAAGGTGAAATACGTGCCTTCCCTTTAATATCCTCGCACACCACGGAGAACAAATCAGCCCTTTTGTTTTGGACACACTTGATAATTGATCCGTAAGACTAAGGCAAACAGCACTGTGGTGTAATAATTTTTAATAGTTTTTTTTCCAAAGTTGTCCTGGAAAAGGTTACTCTATAATGTAGATACATTTAATACCTCCCCCTGTCCTCTAAGGCACTACGGCAAAACACACAGAAGACACAGATCTGAGGGACAACTGAAACCACTGAATCGCTGTGCTGATGGCGCCACTGCTCACTCTGTCGCTAACCACTCCGCATGTCTTGTATGACAGCCACTCCATTCAATCTCCACCTCTGTAAGTTGAATAGCGCAGAAACAGATGGAGAGACATATGTTCTTTTCATGCATTATACTTATATGGCCAGCCCATCAGGATTACCTACGTGGAATGTTGGCAGTGGAAGTACTATGAGTATTACTACTGGATGTTAAAGACCTGAGTAAGGTCTCTGGAGAGAAAAAGAGAGGTAGATAGAGGTGGTATGTAGGCAGGGAATAATACAGACTGGTCAGCAACAGGTTAATCCATGAACACAGTCCTCTAGCAGATTACTGGCCATCGCTGCAACCAATCAATAAAAGAGTGGATGACCCACCATCGGATTTAAGTGGTCCCAAACTCATGGCTCAAAGCCTGGCTTGAGGCTACTGGGAGTTTTACAGCGGCCAGTATAAAAACATCACGGGCAAAAGCCACTGAAGAGACTTCACAGATTTTTATCTACAGAGAGACATTTCTGAGAGGAAAATCCCCCCCACTGCAGTGCAAAACCAATACAAAAAAGAATAAATGATATTTGGATTCGGTGAGGTGTGTCAGTGCTCCTATACATTTACGTCTGCGGAGAGTGAGAGGGGGTAGAAGCTGTATACTTGAAAGGCAAAAAGAGTACATTAGCCATTCGCATCACTCCTGTCCCTAGCAACAGTAGCTATCCAGCGGAACAGTGAAAGCCCCAGTGAATCTCCTGAAGGGGCGTAATGCCTGGATTACTGCTGCTAGCTCGTCAGACCTCAGCCTCTGAGTGGCTCAATATACACAGCTAGATGGGTGACATTTGGGCAATTTAAACACAGAGAGAGACAGAAGAACAGAGACAGACAGACAAACAGAGACAGACAAACAAACAGACACAGACAGACAAACAGACACAGACAGACAAACAGACAGACACAGACACATCTGAAGTAGAGGCGCTGGTATGTTGGGATTGCCTGGCAACAACTCTTATTCTTATTCATGTCGCACCAAAATTGGCTTCACTTTTCATTGTCTTTGCAGCAAGAGAAGAGGAGAAGCATATTTCCCCGGCCCACTGTGATTGGTCTCTATCAATTTGGTTTGTTGTAACATTTCCAACTCCTCGTCGGGCCTTCCTGATAAATCTTGTTTTGCAGAAGGCTTGGTGCCTTTTTAATGCGCCCTGCCGTATTCATCAACATATTTGCATGAGATGCTGACTTTCCCAGAGTCCATTAGTTTGCCTGTTAGATTTCCACTGCATATTATTGTCATCACAGGGACAGCTCGCCAGAGGCCCATCATCACCAAACCACCCCAGCTTCAGTTGGAGATAAATGTGTAGAGGAGCTGCCTGCCAGACAGCCTATGACTGAGTGAGTGTGAGAGTTAGTGTGTGTGTGTGTGTGTGTGTGTGTGTGTGTG